>VZUI01004890.1:0-11454 GCA_013401135.1 Cettia cetti
GCAGCTGCTGAGGAGGTGGATCTGCCCTGGCTGGCTGCAGGCTGGGCACATGTGCTGCCCTCCTGCTCTGCTGCCAAAGGCAGCAATGCTGGGCAGCTTTGGGCACCGCTCTGGGCACGGCCAGCATGGCCTGGGCACTGTGGGTGGCTGGGACAAGGGCACAGGAGCCTTCAGCTGACGGGCGGTTTCTGGTTTCTCTCCCTCCAGCCGGGCTCTGTGGGGCTGAGGCTGCTCTGGGCTCTGCCAGGGCTCTGTTGGAGCTCAGCACGGGGCCAGAATCAGCCAAAGGAGAAACAGTGTGACCTGCAGCAGAGACTTGCTTGAGCATTTTGGCAACACAACTGAAGTGTGCAGAGTGTACATCTCCCAGGGAAAACATGACACCCCCAAAAATTAAACTTGTTCAATCACTTTGGAAATGAAATCAATCTGGGATGACCCGAAATGGCATTTTTCAACTTTCTCAAGCTGTAGCTCAGCCCTTCTCTGAACAGTTCTCTCCCACACCAGCCTTTTACTGTGACAACTGCTCCCTCCTTTCCCCCAGTGAGTTCCCAGCCTATCCCAGTCTCCATCACACTTGTGTCTTACTTGATGTTCCTCACCACGAGGTAGCTGAGCCACAGGCTTGGGGCCTCGTCCTGTTCCTGGCTGAAGAACAGCAATGTCCCAGAGGTGTGGTGGCATTTTAGTGTCATTCTGAGCTGCTCTCCAGCCCATCAGCTCTCCTCACTGCTGAGTTCCCACTCTCTTTTCCTTGTTGTTCCAGCAGGATTACCAAGCGGCTCTGGGATGTCTCTGTATCCCTGTATCCATGCACAGAAAGGTCTGTCTGTGCCAGAGGCTCTGGGATGTCTCTGTATCCATGGACAGAAGGGTCTGTGTGAGCCAGGGTTTCTGGGATGTTTCTGTATCCATGCACAGAAGGATCTGTCTGTTCCTGGTTTTCCATAATGTCTTTGCACGCATGGGTATGGGATGAACATGGAGAGTGAAAGTGTCAGTCACGTTGCTTGCACACTCCTTCCTTTCTATACAAGACACATGCATGCACACCCCCATGTACAGATATATTAAAAGGAGAGGGGTGGTTAGAGATTTCCAACAGAGTTTTAAGTTTGGCATAACTCACTTGTTAGCCGGTGCCCAGGGCATTCTTTCCCAGCTCTGTGTGAGTAGGTGTCCAAGAGCTGAGTGGAGCAGCATTCAGAAGCAGTTTCAGGATTTCTAGGTGGGAAGCGGAGCTGACAACCATCTGTGTAACTCACTGTGTTCATCGGGATGGGCTGCTGCTTCTTTAGGAATATGGCACAGTGGAGACACGAAACTTGGAAAAATCCCAGCTCTCTGTGGATCTCTGCCAAGGGGGAGCAGCAGAAACGCACCTTGACTCTGGGGGAGACAAGGTCCAAGGAGCTGCAGTGGCAGAGGGTGACCTGGGCTGGTGGCAGGTGAAGCCCCATTTCATGACATCCCAGAGTGGCACAGGACAAAGCCCCAAGCATCCCTAACCCCACTGATGAAGTCTTTGTGATGCTGCATGTCCTCGAGGAAAAGCTGCTGTCACCCAATCCATTGGGATTTATAACTTTCATTTGCAACACTTTACATCCCATTTTCAAACTGCCACATTTTTACCCTCAAGACACAGCCATTCAAAATCCATCTTTTAATTTCTTATTGCTTCAACCACAATTTCAAATAACTTAATATTGTAGAGAAAACCCATAATCTTTAAAGAGAAGAAGCTGAGGTCAGTAAGATGGACCCATGTCATCTGAACATTTACAAAATAAGTAACTGAGTTATTTTTTTAAAAAAAGATCTGTTCCCTCTTAATCCAAAGTTACAGAAGATTTTTCACTACATATTTGGTTTTTGGTTTTTTCTTTCAAATAATTTTATGGTTTTTCTTCTTCTTCTTCAGGAGACAAAACATCCTAAAAAAGTAATGTACAGCAAAATGAGATACATTTCTGTTAAACAATGAAAATGTAGCCTCCTCCACTCTTTACTTTTGTCTGGATATCCTGAAGAAAAAAATCTAGCAGAGACCAGCATTTTTAAACCAGGTATATCTGGTAAATTTTTTGCTTTGGACTTCACTGGAGTTTAGCACTGGTGATATCCTGATCCGGTCAAGAGTTGCAGACTTCTTTTGCAGATCTCAAACCATGTGTTTGCAGGCACAGCACCTGGAGGTTGTGCCAGGAACAGAGGTGGGGACTCCCTCTCCACATGGACCTTCCAGATGGAAAAGGCTGCTGTGACCAGGCAGCTCCAAGGGCACAGAAAGGAGAGTCTCCACCACTGGATCTGTGCCAGTTCCACAGTCCTGGGCAGCAGCCACCGAGCACAGGGGGAACAGAGGGCACAGCAAGAAGGACAAAACCAGGCAAGGGCAGAGACTGGGAAAAGCCAGACCTGGTAGCAGGAACAGCTGCTTCATTGCACTCCTGGAGAAAGCTCTGGGCTGGTTCTAAGCACTGAAAGGCGTGAAGGGCAGAGAGGAGGCCACACCAAACAATGCTCCTGTTTTCACTCCCTGCCCTCTCAGTGTCCCAGAAGGAATTGCATGAATTGGATTCTTCTCCCCGAGTTTTCTTGTTCAGCATGAGCAGCTTAGCACCAGGAGCTGAAGGAGCTGAAGCCTTAGGCCACAAGAGCTGAGCAAGAGAAAATATTTGAGCAAAGCAATGCTGCTGACATGGACTGTACTGAATTCCGCAGGTGGAATCCTGGAATTACAGATCCATTTCTGTTGGGAAAGACCTCTGAGCTCATTGAGTCCAGCCGTTCACCCAGCCATGCCAAGCCCAGCACTAAACCACGTCCCAAGTACCAAGGCCTGGATAACAGGCCCTGAGTGAGGCCTGAACAACAGGCCCTGAGCCAAAGGGGACCTCTGGATGCACCTTCCAACCAAAGGTTATCTTTGTATCTGCTCATTAACAACATACGCATGATCATTAGTGCTGTGATAGATGTATCCATTCATTAGTGAAACGTGGATTGACCTTTCTGTATTTGGAAGCTGGACAAGGCCATGAAATCTGACATCTGGCCTTGTCTGGAGGTCTATGGTCAGAGTCAGCTCCCTTGGTTCCTCCTTGAGCCCTGGCCAGGCTTTGGTTGGAACCCAAGAGGAGAATGAAACCTGATGATTCCACACTAGAAGTGCTGTCAGTTTGTTTATTCAGCACTATCAGAGCTGGGCCCTCTCACAGCGAGGTTGGAGCCTCACCTGTGTCTGGAGGCACCTGCAGGGATTCCCAGTGTCCCGGAGTGGCTCTGCAGCCCTTGGCTCTGACAGCTTCCCCCAGCTGATGTGTGGATCTGGGTGATGGGAAAGTCTGAGAGTAACTGGTGTGTCTTTCTTAATCACTGCAGGCAACCTTTGATAGTGATGATTGGGTGCTTTGCTGAGCTTTTCCTTTTGTGATTCTTTGCAGTTTTGCATGATAATAAATTACACAGTTCCTGAACTTTGTGTCTGTGTCTTTGGTGTTTACCCTGCTCACTGGCAGAACAGACACTGCAGCCCCACAGAACCAAAGGTGCCTTGTGACACTGCGGGGCCTGGGGTGGCCAAGGGGACCAGAGTGACACTGTGGGGCCACGTGGAACCAAGGGGACCAGAGTGACACTGTGGGGCCACATGGAACCAAGGAGATCATTGTGACACTTGGGGCCTCGTGCAACCAAAGTCAGTTGTGACACTGTGTAACCAAGGACATCACTCTGTCATTGCAGCACCCCTTGGAACCAAGGGGCCATAGTGACACTGCAGGGCCTGGTGTGACCAAGTGCACCATAGTGACACTTTGGGGTCTCATGGAACCAGGGTGCAATTGTGATGTTGTGGGGCCTCAAGGAACCAAGGAGCCATTTTGAGTCTTCATGGAAAATCATAGAACCATGGAGACCATTCTGACACTGCAGGGACTCATATAACCAAAGGTCCATTGTTTTCCTCTCCCTGGCACTGCAGAGCCCAGACTCTTCCTGCCTCAGCCCCACAGAGCAGCAGGGTCAGGTCTGGCCCTGCAGCAGGAACTGGAGGCCATGGGGGGTCAAGGACAGTGACTCTCTCTGCTTCCTGGAGATTTTCTCCCCCTGGAGGTGTTTCCCTGTGCCTGATCTTTCCCTGCCAGCACTCACAGACCCCAAATCTCTGTGCACTCTCCTTGGCCCTACAGAAGCCTGCCTGTTTGCAGGGCACTGGCTGGGGGCAGGTTCTGTGTCAGATGGGAAAAAGAACAGATCAGACAAAGCCTGATGGGTCCTGATGCCAAAGCAACAAGATAATGCTTGAACTATGCAAACAGCTGTAGCTGAGCAGAAGGAAATATTTACTTTGTAACACGGAATGTGAATTAATCCCTTTTTAGAAATCAGCAAATTTATCAGAACAAGCTGTATTGGTTTGTCTCAGCCTGGTTTTTGGCAGCAGGGGCACCACAAAGATGGCTCCTGTGGGAAGCTGCTGGAAGCTTCCACCATGTCCAGCAGAGCCAGTGGCTGATGGCTCTGAAGGTGAACGTGCTGCTGCCAAACCTGGGCCAAGGAGAGAGGTTGGTAATGCCTCTGTGATGACATATTTAAGAAGAAAATCAAAACAAAGTCCTAAGGTTTTTTCTGCTAGTCAGAGGAGAGGAGGAGGTGAGAACATGTGAGGGAAACAACATGGAGACACCAATGTCAGTGGAGAAGGAGGGTCAGGAGGTGCTCCAGACTCCAGAGCTGAGATTCCTCTGCAGGCTGTGGTGAAGACAATGGTGAAGAAGCTGTGCCCCTGCAGCCCGTGGGGATCCATGGGGGATGCAGAGATCCACTCTCAGCCCATGGGGATCCACGGGGGATGCAGAGATCCACTCTCAGCCCATGGGGATCCATGGGGGATGCAGAGATCCACACCCAACCCATGGGGATCCATGGGGGATGCAGAGATCCATTCTCACATCTGGAAGTCCCAGGGCTGGAGCTGACATGAGGGCTTTCCTTAGTTAGTCAAAGGCTTGTGTTGCTTCTTTTGTCCATTGGAGGTCTCTGTTTCCTTCTGTAATCAAGGCATAGAAGGGTTTAACTAGTAGCCTGTAATTGTAAATCCACAGTCTACACCACCCTGTCATGCCCAAAAAGGTTCTCAATTCCTTTGCTGTCTGGGGTTTGGGGATCTGGCATATTGCTTCTTTGCAACTTTGCCCTAAGATTCTTTGTCCAGTATTTACCTCGTAGCCCAAGGAAATAACTGTTTGCCTCACCATCTGAGCTTTCTTCTGGCATACTCAATACCCCTGTAGACCCAAGAAGTCTAGGAGGATTACCATCCACTCCACACATGCCTCTTGAGTTCTAGGAGGTATCAGGAGGTCGTCCACATCTTGTAACAGCTGTTTTTCTCTTGATGGGGTTTCCTAAGATTCCAGATCTTTTGCAAGCTGTTCTCCAAATATCGTGGGACAGTTTTTAAATTCCTTGGGTTAAAATCATCCATGTGAGCTGGGTTTTGCACCTACTCTTGGGGCTTTCCCATTCAAATGCAAAGCTTTTCTGGCTGGCCTCATGGAGAGGCAGGCAAAAGAAAGCATCCTTCAAATCTGAAATGGTAAATCAAGTTAGTTCAGGCGTTAAACGGGTTAACAAGGTATAGGGGTTGGCAAGCACTGGGTGTAAGTCCTTGGTTATTTTGTTAACAGCCCGCCAATCCTGGACTTCTCAATATGACCCATCAGGCTTTTTAACAGGTAAAACAGGAGTATTCAAATCAGACTGACACTCTTTCAATAGACCTATATGCAAAAAGTTTTCAATTACTGGGCTAATCCCTTCCCTCTCTTCTTTTTTTAAGGGATACTGTTTAACTCTAACTGGTTGTTTTCCTTCTTGAAGTTTAATTTGCACTGGAGGTGCATTCTTTGCTCTCCCTGATATGTTAGAAGCCCACACCTCCGGAAATACCTGATCCATTACTTTCCTGGTAATCTCCTCTTCACTTTCAGCTTTGGTCTCACTGGCTACTAACATTAAGCTTAACAATTCCACATATTGTTGATTCTTTACCTTCAAAATAATCTTTCTGCTTTTTATTATTATCATGGCTTCTAGTTGCTTCAATAAATCCCTACCCAGAAGTGCTGATGGGGCATTGGGCATCTATAAAGACCTATGAATTCCCCATTGTTTGTCAAATTTATATTTCAGTGGTCGACCAAAATACGCCCTTGCAGATTGGCCAGTTGCCCCCTTTAGCATGATATAATCATCTTTATATTGGTATTTTATTGGTATTAAAGCTTTGTTTAACACCTGTGTCCCCCAAAAATTTCCTTTCCTTTTCTTTGTTCCCTAGCTTGATTACAACCAGAGGGACCCCTCAGGTGAGATCCTCCAGTCCTCCTCATTCTCTTTGATCTGAACAACCACCCCCTCCCCTTTTCAGTCTTCTCTTCTTTAATCATCATCCTTTCTCCATTCCGGGCACTTTTTTTTCCAGTGTCCAAATTTCTTACAAAATGCACACTGGTCTTTTCCTAGTCAGGGTGGTTCTTGCTTTGGTGATCCTTGTCCAGGTCTCCCTTTTTCTTCTTGCCTTGCTACTGCTACCAATCTTCTCATCCCTTGTTTGTACCTTCCTCTCAATTGCTAGAAACTCTCCACGCCTCATCTAGCAAAGCCTCCAAATTCTGCCCCATTGGCTCCCAAATCTTCTGAGGTTTGTGCCTAATATCCCCTGTGGATTGTCCTGAACATAAATTCACTAATTGTGGTATTGCTTCTTCAAATTAAGGATCTAAAGATGTATAGTGGTGTATTGCATCTCGCAGCCGATCTAAAAATTCAGAAAGTGTTTCAGGTGGGCCTTGCTTAATTGCATATAGGGTTGGCTAGATTATGGCTTTAGGAATCACCCTCTCTGATCCTTTCACTATAAGGTCTTGATAACTCTCTATTTTTTCCAAATCCCTTTCTTCATTGGGGTTCCAATGGAGAAATCCTGGAGAGGATCCTGAAAAGGAAAAAAAATTCTTTAACATCATCCTGTGTTACTCTACAAACAGCTTTTGCTAAATCCCCTGCTGCTTTCAGAACCACTTGTTTTTACTGTCTCAGTTAAAGCATCCAGCAATAGCTGGATGTCCGCCCAATCCTGTCAATGTTGTTTAATCAAAAACTTTAACTTTTTAGCAACACCTATTGGGACACTCCAACAGTGTTTAGCAATCTTCTCCCAAGCCTCTATATCTATTGTAGAAAAAGGAATTTTAACCAACATTTTTTTTCCTTCAGGGCCTATTGCCTCCCATAAGGGTGCTGGTATGATTGCCCTTGTTTGTTTTCAGGCACGAGATGCTGTAGGACACTTTGGGGAGGGCTGCTCTTCTTCACTGTCACTGCAGGGCAATGGTGGATATAATTTTGTTGGTTCCTGTGATTCAGGAGTCAGTGGGGTAGCAGACAGCTCAAGTAGTTTCTTTTCCAAGGAAGATGGAGTGGGGGTTGGAGTTGAAAACCATTCTGAATTTACTTCTTCTCTTAGCCCCCCTTGCTTTCCAAGGGGTGGCCTAAACAAGTGCACCAGCTCTTGCTCCAGTGCCCCAATTTGATCCACCTTGTCAGGGGGTGTACAGTGCTGGTTGATTGAGCATGCACTGCAGCATCTCTTGGCTTTCCCCCTATTAGCCTTACTGTCCTTTTCCAGGGCCAATACCAAGGGATCAGAGGGGGGCCGAATTCCACAATGCCTCTGCCACTCAGGATGGTTCCGGACGGAGAAAAACATGTTGGCATTTGTCACTTCCTCCCACTTCTGTTCTCGTCTTAAGAATAACATCAGCTGTAATAGGGTCTCATGATCTGAAGTTCTAGCTGGTGGCCATCTGATGCCCTCTTCTAGCTTGTAAAGTGGCCACCGTTGTGTACAAAACTTAATGGGGGCCTTTTTGTTTTCTGTACCACCATCACCCACCAGTTCCTTCCAGTGTGTCCTTTAGGGTACATCCTAAAGGAGTAATTTTAGGGACCTCTTTGCTCTGGTTAGTTCTCCTTGCTGCTTCTTTACTTTATCCCAGCTCTTTTAACTCTATTTGAAAAAATCTCAGGGTATAAAAAAAGTTGAGCACACTCAGTCCTAATTATTTTTGCTGGGTTCTCTAAAGTATTTAAAACTCTCGTTCCAATAACTCAAACAATCTACTACTGCCTTTCCTGGCAACCAGTTACCACACAAAAGCCCTTAACAAACTAGCACTCTACACCAATTACTATTCTTTGCCTCTTATCTTGTTTCCACCCAGACTTCACTTCACAGGCTCTCCCAGTCCTTTCCCAGTTTTCTTTCCACACAACCCACTGCTCAGGTACAAAGTGTGACCTCCCGCACACCAGCTTTAAAATTTTCGGTTCAAAATCTGCTCAATAAGTGCTGTCCTCACTAGCACTGGGCACACTCACTTTGCTGCCTTGCAGAAAAGCAATAACACCGTCCTGCACAAATCCTACACTGCAGGAGCACCCAGGCACAATGCCAACTTCTAGATGCACCAGGGGCTGCAGAAAAACACCTGCAGAGGCAGGCTATTCCATTTACTCTTTCTGGAATTTCTAAATTCTCTACCGCAGGTTGCTCCCAGTCCAAAGCTACTAAGTTGCCAGCAGAGGCCCGATATAATCCACCTAAATAAACCCTTTTGTTTCCTCTGACTAACCAACAATTAGACAAATTCCCAGAGATCCAGTCCAAACCACTGAGGTAAAGGGATCCCTTCTATCCATCTAGCCAGGGTAAAATATACACAAATCACCACCCGTAATAATTCCCATAGAAAAGCCACCCCTGTTTATAGCTCTAACAATCCACAAACACAACCTCCGTGTCTCAAATGCCAAAATCACAACTAAGCCACCACAGAAAGGGACTTTACTTCCTTTTGCCAAACTTAAGCTATTCCTTTGTCTTCTTCCAATCTTCTTCAAAAACATCCACATGCTAAATCCCAGAAACAAAACAGCGCTTTCCACAAACTACATTTACTATTTCACACTCAGCATGTGCTGCTTCCCAGTTATTATATCCTAGCAGCTTTGGAATGCACTTGAGGCATGCAGGTCTTCATCTGTAGGACACACAATACCACGTCCTCTTAACACTCTTTACAGCAAAGACAAACCCATGCTGGATGCTAGTCTAGTTTCCAGTGAAAAATGATCAGTCTACATGCAAAACAAGGAATTACTCCCTCTCATCCCCTCCACAATGGGTTCCTAAGTCCTCCCTCAACTGGAGTGATTCCCAATCAAAAGCCAAATTAGTCTTAATTCAGTCTGAGTATAATCCTCCATGAAACACCCTTTCTGTCCTTCTGTCTTTCTATCTCATGAAGACCCAGTCCCCATCACATTCAAAAAATAATCCAATTCAAGCTGAAACCATTTAAAAAGAGCCTGCCCAGAAGGCTGGACCCTCTCAGCTGGTGCTTGAGCTTTGATTGCCACTTTTAACAGACCAAATCAACCAACACCAACACAACCAGATAAAAGTTACCAGTGTGCTGCAATTACAAATTTTAAACAGAAGATGACAGGATTACCTCAAAAATACATCACAACTCTTAAAACCACAGCCACTCCCACACAAGCTGCCTGACTTCAAAAAGCCATTGTCTAAAAAGTATTCACAACTCCACAAATCCCACAGAAAAAACTTACAAAAATACTCTGCTGGAACACTCAACCCTTGTCTCTCACATTCTACAAGGAGGGAACTGTTTGACCCCAAGCACTGAGTGTCACAGCAAATGCTGTCCTTGTTGCCTCCCGGGTTTCAGACTGTTTAAACCAACACCAGGTGTTACAGCAAATACCATCCCCTGTAACCAGAAGTACACACACCCCACAGTTAGAGCGGTGAGAGGTGCCTCTTTACCAAGGAATAAAAACATGCAGACAGCCGGCAGCACCATGCAGTGCTTTAGGCATTCACCCCACTCGCCCCGTTCCTCCCTGGCTGTGTCAGTGCCTGCAGACTGAACCGCGGGTCGGAGCTCCTCATTCGCGTCATACCCACGGTATGTCTGAACAAGTACTGGCACAGCCCCTCTCACAGTCAGGACACACCTAAAATGAAAGCACACCATAAAATAACAACAACAAACAGGATTTGCCCCAAACTGATAACAGATTTGCCCTGAACAACTAGCGAGCCCTCTATGGCTCAACAAATCCCTCTGCCGGGAACCAAATCCCTCTGTACCTTGCAAGCAGACTACACAGGCTCAAGCTGAGTGTGGGACATCTCCCACAGCTTACCAGAGGCCTCCTGGCCCATGTACTCCTTATAGGCCACAATTGTAAATTTTTAAACACATCGTTGTGTCCAGAGTTCCAGCAGTCCTTGTCTGTCCCTGGATGAACAGCCAGGAAGTGGAGTCCTCTCTCCAGGAAGATCCCAGGGGGAATCTTCCTCGATCCACTAACCAAGCTGCTCTCACCCTGAACAGAACACAGTCCTGCCTATGACTTAAATGCCTATACATAAGAATAATCCTAGCACCACCTATCCCTGCTTCATATTAAAATTAGCCCAAAGTCCTTTGAGACTGTGAAATCCTTGTCTCAAAATTGGGTCAGTGGTCTTTGAAATGGGTCAGTGGTCTTGAAGGATGAAGTCAAAGACGTCTTCCTCGCAATGATTTTTTTGCTTTCATCTTGTTGGCAGGCTACGTGAGCTTTTGGGCAAAATTCAAACTCTCCTGCTTGGTTCCAATTGTTTCTGTGTCCAAGTGCAGTCATGGTTTCTTCCATTATCACAATGGTTGAGCTATCTTATTTCCTTCTACAAACACAACTAAAAAGAGGATGTAATATATTACCTATGCTCTAGATAAAGCATCTAATAATTATCAACATTTTCACTTCATCTCTATATTTCTAACTTAAATCCTAATCAATATAAATACCTTCTATCTCTTAGCTAAAATGTTAACTCTTAAAATCTTAACTCAAGGTACTACAGACCCAGCTGAAATCCTTATACACTTGTAGGATGATCCTGATCCCCAAGGGATGTTCACATGGTGCCAAATCAGGAACTGAAATGGGGAATGGGACACAAATGGAAAGGGCAATCAGGGATGAGCTGTTTGCAGGAGAGAGGACAGGTATTGGAAATAGAAAAAATCTGGACGAAGAAATAGGAAAGAAAACAAAAGTGAAGCTAATGAAATGCTACGGGCAGTGCTGGGGTGGCTGCCAGGCAGCCCTGGCTCTGAGCAATGTCTGCAGTGGCACAGGAAACTCACAGCTAATGGGAACAAACTTTCTGGCTGACTTCAGAGGCCACCACAAACCTGAGTGGTTTCCCTGCTGTCCCCCAGCCCTTCCTGGCCCCAGGGGCTGATGGCATTTGTGCTCCCTCAGGTTCATCTCCCCACACCAACACCATGGGGGTGCTGA
>VZUI01004896.1:0-33670 GCA_013401135.1 Cettia cetti
AAGCGAGCTGTTCTAGTAAGGTATTTCTCGATACCCAGAAGCCATGAAATTAGGTCTGCACCATTTTTTCAATCCAGACAAATTACATTTGATTGATTCAATGCTCTGCAAAAGCAAACTGGAGAAGGAAGCCTCCTGGACTCTGGGAGACAGGGCTCAAAGTGAAGTGGCACTAGCAGGCTGAGATTATGTTTGAGGCAGAATAGCACAGGAGCACTTGTTCACACACCTCAGGTTGCACCCCAGGCGGCTGAGGGAGGTGGCTGATGCCCTTGTACAGACAGATTCCAAGGCTGTGAAGATCAGGGTGTCCCCGCTAATTGGTGAAAAGCAAATGTCATGCATCAAAATAGGTAAAAGCCACCCTGGGGAACAACAGGTCAGCCATCTGGCTATAAGTCTGAGGTAAAATCAAGGGGTGAGACCTCCAGGAGTCCACATCTGGGCATATGAAGGAGGAGACAGTGACAGGAAGCAGTTAGCAAGGATCAGTGATCAGTAATGCCTGACCCACCTCACTGCCTTCTGCAATGTAATTGTGGGGAGAGGAGAGCACCTACCTTTGCTCTAGCCAGGTTTCTGTAGCTGAGCTGTGACATTGCAGTGTGGGAGGGATGACAGGCTGGCAGGTGAGGACCTGGCTGGGTGATGGGCCATTATCAAGAAGGGTTCCTCATGGCCATTCCTGTCCAGCCTGGTCACCTGCAACCTGGAAAAGGGAATGTGCAGCCCTAGGGGCGGGGCAGTTCTGGGACACAGTCCTGGGTGTTGGTGGGCTAAGCCAGGGTCATCTAAGCCAGGGCCAGAGTTTCCTGGGATGGTATGAGTGGGACATGGCCCGAGGGACAGGGGACAACAGTGTCCATCCCCTCTTCTTGGGGCTTGTCAGCCCCTGTCTGTGTACCACCTCTGACTTCAGTCCACAACACAGAAGAGACATCAGCAAAGTGGACAGGCTTCAGGGGCAGAGTGACTATTCTGTGACTGATGGTGCAGCTGGAGCCCTTCATCTCTGAGAAGAGGCTTTTAGATGGGACAGCTCCACTGGGACGAGAGATGGCTTCAGGGGCTCCAACAACACACTCAGCACTGATGGGATGGGATACAGAAGATGTAGATAGGCTCTTCAGTGTTCATGGCAGGAGGGTGGGAGGCAGCAGTACAGATGAAACATGGAAGTCTGAGGCTGGAAATAAGAAGAAGCCTTTTTTCCTTCTGGAAACAACCCAGTAGGGGATGGAGGTTTCATACAACTGAGTGAAGCATCCTCCTCAGATCCCCCTGGCAGAGCATACTAGAGACCATGTACCTGACAGCCTGAGTTACTTTCTGATCCTATGGATATATGGATAGGGATACAAAACATCTTTGCAATGACTTTGCCTTTTTTGCCTCAAAAGCTCACTGAACTATGGGAGAAGGTGTGGGCATCATCAGTAACATAAAAACAGGCTACTAGAAAAGTCATACTTTGAGCAGCAAGGGAAAACCCAAAGGATCCACACTGAAGCAAAAGTAACTGCAGCAGTCAGACTACAATATTCAGTCCTAGCAGGCAGCAATTTAGAAGCTGTGTCTAAAACTTATGCCTTAAAAGTGAGATATATAGACAAGTTGAAAGAACCTCTCAGATGTATAAGGATGCAGGAAACAAACACCTCACTTCTGAATACTCAAATAGTGAGTCCATTCTAACTGCTTTCTGGGTTGTTTTTGTGAGTACAGCACAGAAGAGTAGATAGAAACCCATTTTAGTTCACCACGGAAGCACAGACAAAGGTGCTGGTAAGTTACTCAAATTTGATTAGTAACTTCTAAATGGAGTAATTCTACTTAGAATTAGCAATTAGTTGCATAACCCATTCACAAACTATTTCCAGTCACAAACTGTTTGCAAACCTTGGGAGTTCTCTACAAAAGAAATCATTAAGAGATTTTATTTGCCTACAATATTAGGTCAAATTATAGTAGGCATCAAGTATATCCACATGATTCTTTGACTGTAGTGGAAAACTACAGAACTCAGGAGGTTCAAAATCTGTTTCATTGCTGATCTAATAAATATAATCTAACAGTCATAACAATCATATGGAAATTATTTCTCCTTGATAGGAACAGAAAAATTCTCCTAGAACAAAGTTCTCTGTACACCTTGAGATACTCAAGAAGAAAAGAACAGTTAACATTTGGAAAATATACTTGCAATTAAAGGGCTGACTGAAATGTACCTTAGATACCCACACACATTCTGCAAATTCATTTTAATCTAAACAGCATTAAAATGCTCAGCAAAAACTGAAAGAAACAACTACAAGATAAAAAACACACAAAGATACAAGATATTTTGATGGAGAAAGGTGAAAGAAGAAAACAAATCCATCCAATGGAGTGCACATTTCCTGTTTCTCTTCCTCCCTCTCCTAGTGTTCACATTTATGCAGCTAATCTGTGTTTGACTAGGAGGCTGATCAGTCTTGGTTTGGTTTTCCACTTCTGTGGGTTAATTTTTGTCCTACTGGTCTTCCCAGACTGATTAACAACATGGTCACTCTGATGGGGGAGAGGGGGAGAACTACAGAACTGCTGAAGTCTTGATTGAGATGAAATTGAACTACTATATTTTGAAGGACAATGTAACTTTAGTTGTGATACCTCACTGAGTATCTGCAGGTTAGCAGGTAGCCAGAAAACATCCTCTGCATTTCTTCTTTCAGAAGACATGCAAAAATCTGAGTCTCTATTCTTCTGCTCTAAAGCAAGATGTACATGAGATCATTCTCTTAGAAGGAGATCACACTTTCTGAACAGAAACACAAATCAATTGCCTTACAATGCCAGTGCCATTCTGCATATCAGCTCTTTACAGTAATTTGATTTTGGGAGGAATTTATTTACTCTTTGTAAAACATGACTCTCATCTTAGAAGCAAAATGAGATGTGAAGCATAATGAAAAGACAGATAACCATGTTAACACAGATTATGGGACTACTTGGCACCAGTTTGCTAGTCACCAGTTATTGCTTCAGCCATCACATGCCTTTAAAAAAAAAAAAAAACAAATGAAAGTTGAACTTTCTGTTCAATAAGTGATAATGTATTATCATAAATATACAGTACCAAAATGTGTATGGTAATACTATCTGAATGACAAATATTGGACTGAAAACAACTAATTAACACAGGTCACAAAATACAATTTCCCTGAAAAAAAACTACATTTTAAAAGCACCAAAGTCTTGACATTTTTGTTGTTTGCCTTCCCAAAAGCAGAGACTCAGAATCTTCAAAAGCAGAGAAGACAAAAAATCTTCAAAAAATCTACTATCAGGGATGCCTCTTTTAACCTTTTTCTTCTCCCTTCATTTTCTTTTATTTTTCCCAAAATTCTCACTGTTCTCTCTTGCTGTAGACTCACTCTCCTTCATATAAACTGGGATATAGCTGGAATTGATTCTCATTACTCTCATTTAAAGACACTTTTCTGCCTTTCATTCCTCAGGAGGAGATTAAAACAAAATCATGCACGCAAGGTATTTGGGTAGAGTTTTCTATTGCGAATAAAACAAAGGTTATCACACAAATTATTCTGCTTATATTTATGCTAAGCATTTTCCAGCACATCCCTAGAAGTGCTTCTCTGACCTTAAAAAAAGAAGGATTTTTCTCTTGTCATTGCTTCCTTGACTAGGATTGCCTATTATTAGGTCACTATAAAAATAGTACGTATATCTTTATGCACTCTTACCTGATTAAATTATGGCACACTTGGCATCCTGCAGGACATCTGTGATAAACAGGTGGATAATTAATACATGCTTGTGTAAAATAAGACAGCTTTAATGCTATTTTTATAGTATCAATTCAACAGTCAAAGAATTCTCATCAACCACAAAACAGGCTGTCATCTTCACCACTAACTCCTGGAAAATAGATTGGATAACTAGTAATTTGTTTGGTATTTCACAACTCAGACTGTATGTCAGATTTACATTTCATAGATGAGTCACCTATCTTACATATGCTACACTATCCATGTGTTCAAAACCATATGATCAAAATTACAAGTTTACACTCTCAGAACATGATCTCTTCAAATGTATCTAGGCCACACCATCCACTAGACACATAATGCAGAACTCCAAGTTATATTTGCTCCCTCAGGTTCGAAAGCACAGGTTGAGGACTTGATCTCTTCCTTACTCTTTTCATACTCTACACCAATAGGATCAGAAATTCCTGCATCAGAAGATGTGATCAACAGCAGTAGTTATTCTGAGGAAGGGAAAAAATGGTGCACCAGTAACTCTATGTAACTCAGTCTCTTACTTGGACACCGTACCTGTTTTGGTTATCAGACTGAAAGCAATAAATCTAAGAAGCATAGTAAGGCTAACTGCTGTCAATTTCTAATTCAAATAAACAGTTTTATTTAAAACAGACCGGTGAAACAGTTTTATTTAAAACAGACCATGAAAACCCATAGACCAGCAATCATTGACTGACACACTAAAAAAGACCACCCAAAACAAACAAAATGCCCATAAAAATTATTCTGATTCTTTTTAAATGTAACAGAAAAAAAAAAAAAAAAAAAAAAGAGAGAGAGAAATTCCTTGTTTTACCTGTGTGGATCTCTTGAGCTGGGAATAATATGTGCACATTCTCTTTTACTGAAGACCTCTTCAATCCAAGATTTGGGGGGCTAAAAAGACATTTCAAATATAAATGCATTCCTAAACTTTGGAACATGATGTCAAAAATTGCACTGTAATAACAATATGGGTGTATATAGATAACTCAGAATTGTCCCCATCGTGTTAGGTGTAAGACTACAAGCTGAAGGTACAGCTCTGAATAGTCATAGCCCTTCACTTCCAAGCTTTACAGAATTCCCCAAGAAGATCAATATTTAAATTTATTGCCACCATGAAAATTATTTAGATGTTCTGTCAAGCACATGTACAATAGAGAAAGCGGAAAGGATGAATGAAAATTGCTCTAAGAATTGTACTCTACTTCTGCCAGAAGACTAGCAAACTTCAGTCTCACTAAAGCTGTGTCAAAAAAGGCAAGATTTTCATTTTACCTGAAAGAGATGGTTGAGTCATTTTATTATTCTCCACAGAATCAAGAACAGATGCATTCTGGTTATATTTTGGTAAACTAGGTCTACAGTGAAATGCAAAAGCAGGGACCAAGACCTAGCACTCAGGGTGCAGGACAGATGGCCTTCAGAAAACTGAACAGCCACTATGGCACACAGATTTTTTTCAAAGAATCTCACTGGAAATCTTTGAACCTTTTCTTCAGGTTTATCAGGACTGAATTCCCTGAAAGGAACAGTAACTGTTGGATGCTGAACTTTGAAATCTCCGGGACTTAATTAGGTAATTATTCTTTTTATAGGTAAAAAGCTGAATTTAGTATGCAAAATTTACAGCATAACCTTCACATTCATATCTTAATCTAAGGGTTTACTTAGGTTTTTAGACTGATTGTATCATCAGGAAATGATACAATAATTTCAATTTCAATCATACAACCACACACCTCTTCACCACCGTCCCTGCAAAGGCTTACCAAAGTCAAAGCAGTGTGACAAATAAACACTGTTAAGCAGAGGGTTAATGTACACTCCTCCTGCTCTGAAATTAACTTTACTAAACCAATCCATGACTTCAGGGATGGGCAAGGAAAAACGAAAAGAGGAGTATTCTGAACTGCAGACTTTTCTAATCTAGCTACTGATTCTCAGTTTTGTAAAAGACTTCTGTAGCATGTACATCTCTGTTCAGTCTAATATTCCAAAACTGTCATAATTTAATTAAATTTCAACAACAAATCAAAATGTTTCCTGTCACTACAGTGAGGTACATATACCTCAGCCATCATTGACTTGTATCCTTTTCACCACCAAATCCTAAAGGAGACAAAAATACAACTACATATTCCTTCTGACTGGCAAATTTTTGGTCTGATAAAGCAAAGACCTGAAGCCAAGTTTATATTGCAGCTTTCCTCCTTATTTTCCTCTAAGGAAGTCCTGAGACCTTTGTTTGGGAGTTTTGGCTTCTCTTTTCTCACCAGTCTGAGGATTAGGTTATAATTCCCTGCCACAGAAGAGGCTTTGGAGATTTCTAGACTGGTTTAGTCAGTGGAGTGGCAAGAGTTTGGCTCTGAAATTTAAGGCACATGAGTAGTTTTTAGAAAATTGCTTTTAATCACTTTTCCAATATCTTTAATGTCTGAGATCCTTGCATAATATGGTATTAAAGGGACATTGCCAGGTCAAAATGTTCAAAAATTAAGGTTTCCAGAAGTAAAGAAAGAGATCAGAGTGCAAAATATAGAGAAGCATATGCATCACCCATTTCTTTCAAATTCTTTCTGTTGAGCAGTGAGAGCAGACAAAACCTAAAAACCCAGCCCAGCACAGAGGTCCTGCAGAATGCAGGAGTGCTATCAGCAAGGAAAGTGGCTGTGCCACCATCTCCCTGGGGTGGCTGGGCAGGTGTGCGGAGCTCGGCTCACCAGCCTCCAGGGACAGGGCAATGCTGCCCTGTGAGCCCCTGCTGTGCTGCTCCCCTCACTGATTCCACCATCTGCCCATCCAGCAAAAATGTGTGAACACTTCAATTTTTGCTTCTGATTCCTTCTGCCTCAGCCCACACACCTCTTCACCACCGTCCCTGCAAAGGCTTACCAAAGTCAAAGCAGTGTGACAAATAAACACTGTTAAGCAGAGGGTTAATGTACACTCCTCCTGCTCCGAAATTAACTTTACTAAACCAAGAGCTACAAGAAACATTCAGCTCCTTCAAGACCAGACAATAGGCACTGTTCACTGGTCAAGTACTAAATTCAGGAGCACTAGGTTACACTGTCAATATGAAACAACAATCTTTTAGTATCCTTAGATGTACTTATGCCTGCTTTAGGGTGAAAGGCACAGGTATACATATTTTCTAATTAAACACCATGCTTCTCTGGAGACTGTTGAATTCCTTGCAAAAGAAAATTAAAAAGCACCCCTCTCTGTGGCAGAATAGTTTCATCCATCATTGAAAAACAATCAATTTTTGGACAAAAATCTAGCAATTGCTTATAAGGATACATTGTAGCTCCAGACAGATAATTAGAAATCCCACAATGACTAGCCAGTTTACATAACAGGTTAGTTCATTTAGGCAAAGTACAGTTGTGCTGGAAACTAAGCAGAACAATCAAGTTGTAAGTAGCTTACTGAAACTGCAGCAAAATTGTACTGATAACAGAGAAACACAGTGTCTAGCCAAAACAGTACTTCAAGAGCTGGAAAGTTCTGTCAAGCACCATACCTCAGCTCAACATGAACTCTGTGTTTAGTGAAACTAGTACACAATGTCACTTTCAAATAGTTGAGGTTTTCTAAAAGATCTTAACTACTAGGGCCAGTACTTTTGTATTGTTGAACAGGTTTTTCAAAATTTTAGCAAAAAAAAGTTATACATCACATACAGCTTTTATACAACCTTTTATTAACCTCAAAATTATTAGATGAAAGCAAACACTCTTTAAAAAAGCAATGCATGATCATGGGGCTAAGATAATTGCTTCAGTGCTCAAGCATACAGTACCTGTAAAGAACCTTACAGATTGTCAATAATCAGAAATACATGAAAGATCCAAAGTGACTTTTTGTGCCTGTGAAGGAGGGAGGTAGTATTTTCAGGTGTCTGTGAGAAGTCAGCATGGTGCAGTCTGTGATCAACCTTTATTCAAACACATCAGAGGAGGGAAGGGACTTCCCCTTATTACAGGTAGTGCAAGAATCCACTGCAAGCAGAGTGTCCTAAAATATCTTAAACCCCTTCAAAACTAACTTCTTATATAGAAAGTCACTTGCAGTAACATTAGATACCTGAAATGCAGCCAGAGTTCCTGCAAGCTAGTATTTAAGACTATTTCACAAGAGCTCAGGGCTTAAGCACGCTGGTATCTCTTGAACCCTTCCTTACCCCTGGAAACTCTACATGGCTTCATCACCAACTGGTTAAATTATTGCCAGCATTAAAGAGATTTCCAACTTAACACGCTGTCTCACATAAGCTTTTCAGAGCAGGAACTTTGTGGTTCAGCATCCACTCCATGCATGCTTATGGTATGAAGTAATATAATGATTGCTAAACAAAGAACACCACTCTGGATCCACGTAGAGTAGAAGAACATTGCAAAACTCCAGGGTCACATGCAGTAAAATATGAATTCATGAGAGGTTTTCAATGGCCTCTTCTAGAGTTTCCCTGTGTCCAGGCTACCCTGTCACAGGACAACCACCTGCCTCTGTAACACGGACATGCTATGGTTCCTCTGATGTCCATCACTGCAATACATTGGTGCATCTGTTACTAACTGGCAGCTTTTGCTTTTCCAGTCTTTCTCACCTACTTCTTTGCCCAAGTGTTCAAGATTCTGCACATTTGTGGAAATGCATAATTATAAGCAGTTGAATTCACCAGAAAATTTTCATCACTAAATTTCAAGATTTGAAAAATATTGTGCAAATAATTTCATCTGAATGCTTCCACTGTTCACCTGTCAATGTCATCGTAGCCAATCATAAAACAACTATCAGCTAATCTAAAACTGCCTTTCCAGGTAGACTGCAGATTCAGTAGCATTGAGAAACTTTTATATTTTCCCCTTTTAAAGACAGTATATAATTTCAGGTCACAGCAGAATTTCTGTGATTATTTCTAGTAACCAATTCAAACTCATCCAAGGGAAACATATTCTTAGGAGTTCACAAATACAGTAAAAACACTAGCAGAAGTCACCTCTGCTTGCAGGATTAATGCGGACCCAAGTCTGATAAGGATAACAGAACTTCTAAAACTCATCACTTATTCTGAAGAGAGATTTAAGGGGTTTCCCTCAGAACAAAAGTAGCATATTAGCTTTTCAAAACCACATAAATTTAGTCTTCACTCCACAGAGTCCTATAGCATTTTCTTTCACAGTTAATCAACTGTACTTAAAAGCTAAGTAGGTGTGCTTAAGTGATTTTCTGGATTAGGGTCGTGCATCAAGGGCTCATAAAACTGTTTCCACTATTTTGAACCCAAGCTTAGCCAAAAAAACCCCAAAAACCCTTTGACTTTAATGGGCTTTCTGATGTGATGCTTCTGATCCAGAGTGGACCACACAACACAACAAACACCAACACGTATATCAAATGACAACAAAATGCAGGAAATACTAAAACCAAAACCCTTCTTGTGAAAAAAGCTCCATCTTAACTCCTGGGTCACGGAGAACAATGAGCTGATGGAAATCTTAGCTTAGTCTGGAATATTAGATCTTTAATTAGTTTATTACTTTCTACTTTTTAAGTTTAGTAACTAATCAAGTAAGCCTTACTGCTATCCCTTAACATGCAATGTTTCAGAAAAACACATCAAAGAGTGCTGATGCAAGAGCACACCCAGTTCAGAATGCAAGTGCTTGTGTAGGAACTCCTGGTTTGCAGATGGAGGGGATGAGCAGACCTGTCCTTCTGCAAAGTTCATGGCACTGGACTAGGTGGGGAAGGACACACAAAGCCTCACCCAAACACTCTGTCAGCAGCCCAGGATTTTCTTAAAAAAAAAAAAAAAACAACAAAACCACAAGATATCTCACATCACAATTTATCTTCCTTAGATCTATCCTTTAAACAGGTCTCAAAACCATTGCTAGAAATCTTATATTGGCAGGAGATACCTCTGAATTGCTTAACAACAGGTTTCCACAACTGCAAATGCAAAAGTTTCTGTGACATGACACATAATTCAACCTGGCACCTTAAAGCAGGCCACTCCAAAACCCAAGATTCTAGAAGCACAGTGGTTGCTGACAAAGTTTGAACCTGACTTCTTTATAACTGTGGCCCACATACATAATAAAAAAACCTGTGCTTATGGCTGATGGCAGCCACCTTGCTAAAAGCTGACATTTGGTTTACTTTGACACTGTATTACAATATAATACTGTATATCATCTCTTACAAAATCAGCTCAATGAGTAGCATAAAATATGGATTATTGAACAAGCTAGTCATACATAAAGATACAGAAATACATCTAAAGATTTTGATTTATGGAAAACAGCCCAAATTGCAGAATAAATTATAGGAGATGCCTAAAACATGCAGCAAATAAAAGCAGGCACCAGTAATAGAGCAAGAAATGGCAAATTAATGCAAACTATATTTGAAAATGATTATAAATCTTTAAATATAACTATGCCTTATTTTACAGTCTCTTCTGGATACAAAATATTCAGGTTTTTTAAGGGACACTCCTATGTGTCTTACAATATTTTGAAAGTCAGATCCAAAGAAAGTCAAGCATTTGGGTTTTTTAAAATTATATAAATATAATATAATCAGAAAATTATAAATATTCAAAGCCAGTTACATATCCCATATGAAATTATTTTGTCGTAAGTCATTTTAAAGTGAAAATCCAGGAAGCCATAAGAAAATGATGTTTCAAATGTATTATTCAGAGGGTCAATACAATGCTTCAAGTCTTATTCAGACTTCCACTTTGAAAGCTAGTCATAGGAAGGCAGTTCTTGTTACTTGTTAAGCACTTGCAAAAAGAGCTCCACTTGCTCTTTTTAAAATCGGGTCTCACCTACCTAGCAATAAGCAATCACAGAGGTCAACCACCCATTGCTATGATAAATGCATTCTTTCATCAAAGGATTCAAAATCACAAAGCACAAAGGTCTTCTGAGTTTAAAGCAGGAGGAAGAAGAGAAAAAAATTTCCTGATAGTAAATATCAGAGCTTTCTTTTGCTTGTTTTATGTTTTCCCAATACAGGGTTTAATGTTGACTAGAGAGGTGACTCTAAAGGGCAGATACCTCTAAAGTATCTGATGTGAAAAGTAAATGCAGGTTGCAAGTTTCAACTGAAGGAAGCATGAAGGGCCCTAGAAAATCAAGCTTCGTTAACAACCTGCTCTAGAGGAAGGTGGCAGGTAGGTTGGAACCAGATGATCTTTAAGGTTGCTTCCAACACAAATTATTCTGTGCTTCTGTAATTCCATGATGTGAGCAATCCACACAGCTCTCCTCTGGGACCATATGACTGTTCATTGTCATTTCTACCAGAATTCTTATTTTTGCTCCATTTCTTGTCTCACATAGTAACAAAACCTTCTTGGGCTTGACAGCTGCATACAATGGCCCTTGCACACACTACAAGACAGATCACAAAACTGAAACTGCACTTTAAAGAGAAAGAGCAAACACATCTTGGGCGATTTTTAAAGAGGCTGAAGGTATGGTCAGTCCCACTTCTGCGTTTCTCACCTGGGCATGTCTTACCTCTCTCGTCGGCTCTGCCCTCCACACCACCTTCCAAAAAAAAGTTTTCTTCTTCCATGCTGGCCCACAGTTAAACATAAGTCACATCATTGACCCATCAAACATTGCAGACCCACAAACTAGCTGGAGGACGAGCCAGGCATGGCCTGGGAGCAGCCACTGGGGACTGCAGGGATATCCTTGTGCCCCTTTGTCCCAGAGACCCCCTGAACATGCCCTTGAGCTCTCCACCAGCCTCATATCCAAGACATACTCCACCAACACCAGGTTTATCCCCTTGCTTATTCATTGGGGGTTGCAACAGTGGCCAAAGAAGATCCCAAAGGCTTGGGTTTCCTCAGGGCCAGGCAGAAAGGAGCAGCTGTGATTGCAGTTTAAGCCAGGCTGCACAGGATTACTTGATAGCCTTCAGCACTGCCTTCCTGGCACAAAGCTGGGCTGTGACTCCAGGCTCCCAGCAGGTGGGCTATGTTCCAAGGCATACTCTCCTGTCTGCTCCACTCTGATGACAACTCCTCTCCCTCTAGTGGCAGCTCCAAATGCCACCCAGCCTTCTGGCAGCACTCTGCTCACCAGGATGCCTGCATGTGTGTTTGGATGGTCTCATGAGCTGTGGTGGCACGAGCAATGAGAGAAGGACCAGAGCAGGGGCAAGGAGGTTGCTGTAAGGAGAACGGACAGGACGAGCTCACTGTGAGGGCTGAGGTCGCACAGCACTGCCACCCAGCCTTTCTGAAACACTGGCCAGCAGGCAGAGATGGAGGTATTTCATAAGCACTTGGGATGTACTAGTAGAAGCTCTGCTATGCCTCTTTGGGGGTTAAATTGCACCAATACAAGGTAATCAAATGTACTTGTTTATAGGACTGAGGACTAGGAGTGATCAAGCCTGGGATCATCTCACCACAGCCAGGCTGGTAAAAATTTTATTTCCACAGCCGGACATCAACAATGCAGCCTAAAGTGACACTACGGTCACAACAGGCTGCCAAACTTTCAGAGATATGACCAAGTCCCAGTCACCCATGTGCAGTCTCCAGCACTACATGTTCACTACAAAAACACTTCCATAGTGAAAAAATTAATTTTCTCACATCACAAGGCTGGCACCAAGGTGCAGTTACCAAGTTCAAGACCACCATACCTGAAACCACTGAAGGCTGGGAGGGAAGCAACTTCCCCAACAGAGTCCATCTGCAGACCTTTCCATTACTGATAATACTGAAGGGGGCTGGCCTCCACTCCCATCTCTAAGACTTCATAATTACAAAAAAACAGAAGCACCAATTTTATTAGCAACCAAAAAACTTGTGATTTGAAAACTGAGACAACAATATGTCACATCACCAGTGGGTTTTAAAAACCCCTTTCTCTGACTAACATTTATCAAAGTATACATCATGACAACACCCAGCTTCTGTTCTGGTAAAAAGAACACCAAGAAACTTCAGAAACTGTTTTTAGATGCCTCATTCTATAAGATGGACAGAGTGTACTGTACAACTTAGAACTTAATGTACCAGCAATTGCACTATGGCAGAGATGCAAAGGAATCGCAATCCTAAGGAAATGATGAAGACAACCTGCCTTTTTTGAGACTTAAACAGCTATGGCCCCTGAAAGGGGCCTCTATTCTGTCAGCTGGGAGGTGAAGGTATGACCACCTCAAAAACTGACAGAAAGTTTAAGAGATTAGAATGTAAAGCAAAAGAACTGGTAATTCAAGTCATACAAAGTGGTTCACAAGGTTTTACCTAGAATGTAGGCACAGTAATAAGTTTATATATTACAAGAATCGAGGGAAATTTACACAGTATTTGATAGTGCCTGTCTGAAAGGAACACGGAGGGAAGATCAAAACTTGCTAAACTGTGGCCACCTCAGCTTCTTTTTGTGCTGTGTACCATCCGAGGAGTCTCAAACTCAGTAGTGCAATTCTCAAAAATTGGATTACCCTGCTTGAACTTAACACCTCCCTGGGGAGTACAGAAAAACCTATAGATCAGCCTGCTGGAGGAGACACGTGAAGGGATCCACCTTTTCACTTAACATAGTGCTACTAAGTAAAAAATAAACTTAAGACATTTTGGACCACAAAAAAGAGAGATGAAGGAATCCTACTTATGAAGAAAAATAGGTAAGAAGAGTAATGCAATAATGCATATAGATTTTTCCTCCTGGAATAGTTTCATTTAGCTTCCACAGACTATAGGCACAAGTCAGGCATTGTAGATGGGATACAGCATGGTCTGTGCCATCCTATTTGTAACAGCAGTCACATTCATCATAGTGCTGCCAGCAACATGAAGGGACTGACCTTCCCTTCTTACTGCTGTAGCTTCCCCATGACAGCTATCCTGTATACCGCAATCTCACAATACTATGAATCTAGCACAATTCTGGCTTCATGGCCATTAAAACTGTTTTCTATTATTCAGGACACCTCCCAGTGTGGTTATGCAGAGCAAACAAGAATTCCCTGGGAGAATTGAGGAGTGACACTGTGCAGTTCCCAGGCCCATGACGTTCTCCACAAAGCCAATCAATATGTACACAAAAGTTTCACTGGCCCCAGAGGGACCTACGCTCTTAGGTGCCAACACCGTTTTTGAAAACTGAAACCCAGGCAGATAGATAATTTACTCACAGCCCAGACTGGAGTACTATCTGCACTGCATAATCATGTGTATGCCTGGACAGACATGTTTATTGAAACTACATTTTCCTTTGTGAGCTGTAGACATTTCAAACCCACCTACTTTCTGCTCTTTTAAAGCTACTACATGGAGTTTTGCCTTTCACTAGGGTGTCACAAAGGGGCAGAGGGGGAAAGCAGTAACAAGTAACAATTATCTGCTGACTGTTCCTAAAATATAAAAAAAAAAAAAAAGATGATTAAGCTCAAAAAGAAATGTCTTTTTCTGGTATAGCTCTGTATGATTTTTATGTTTTCTTCAATATTTTGATCTGGTTACTACTAGAAACAACATACTTCTACACGTTCACTACTAGCTGGTCACTGTGCAATGACCTTGCAAGAGTCGTGAAATCTTCATTTTATTTCCTTATCAAGCCACAAAACAATTAAGGAAACTGGTTCAAACACAACAACTTATTTGCTGCTTATTGTGATTTTTAATGATATTATATAAGCCTGCTGCTACTTTATTTAAAGTTGTTGTCATATAAGATAAACTTACCAAAAATCTGTAAATTGATTTCACAGCTTCAGACCATGCTTCACAGAGAAAGAAAACTATGATAATGTTTCCTAAACTCATTTTAGGTTCATATCAGTATCCACTAATTCTTATAGTAAACACTAAAATTCCCTTGGCAGGTCCAAAAGATGTGAATCTCTAAAAATTGGCTACTCCAGTGTTTTAGTAACAGAATTTTTTGTTTTAATTTCAGGCATTCACGAATCAACACACTAGCTCATTTTTTCTTAGTTTACAAGCAGATATTTTGTATTTTGAAAATTATGTTCATAAAGAGACATATAAAGAGACATATAAAGAGTATTCCACTGTTTCTTTTATCAGAAAGTTTACCAGAAAAAGATACAGAAGATACTTTGCTACAGCAATGTTGCTACAGCATGATCTGTGTGAAATATCATCCAGGTTCATAATGTTACGTATAGTAGAAGAGCTCTCTTTTTAAACCCCAAATATTTGAATCACAAACGGCCCATCTTTAAATTAAAAGAAAAAACAAACAGGAAAAAAACCCTCCAAAACTACAAATAAGAAAACTAACTAACTAACAAAAGCATTCAATCAGCATCACAGTAGAAAGAAGCGACGATTTACTAAAGCCGGAGGCACTTTTCTAAGGTGTTACGCCTAACCTCATGGCTGTTCGGAATAGCACTACCGCAAAAACCGCCGTGCTATGTCCTGCCCGTAGTGTGAGCAGTCTTTTTTTGCTGAAAGTCTTTCACGGCTACTAGAATACGAGCAGATCTATGTGTTTGTATGAAACTGCTCACGTCCCCGTCTGCAGAAATAAATACACGAAGCTAAAAAGCACCGGCCCCAGGATACGAAATCCCTAGTAAAACAGCCCCTAGAAGCCACGGGGCTTCTCTTTACCATCAGCTAACACTGAGCTGCTTCCCCCTCAAGCCGCCTGGACTTTCAGACGGAGCCTGATGCCATTTGCGGATTGGCTCGGCCGCCCCTCACGGCACGGCGAGCGCAGTAAGCGCCGCTGGACACAGACGAGCGCTCCGTCCGAGCCGGCCGCCCGGCACCGCTCGGCGCGGATATCGCCCCTCTGGAGCCGCAGGGATGGGGGCCGGCTCAGGACAGGGAGGATCGGTCACAGCCCCCGCCGCTCGGCAGCCGCGCTGGCAGCACCCGGAGGGACCCCGAGGGACCCGGAGGGACACGGAGGGACAGGGCACCGCCAGCGCTGGGGGACAGCGGGGTCACCGCCGGCCGCGCCGCCCTCACCTGCGGGTCCGCGCGCTCGCGGTGCGGGGGCTGCCAGGCGCGTCCCCACCAGTGCCCGCGGCACACGGGGCCCAGTGGCGACAGCAGCAGGTCCCGCCACGCCGCCATGCCCCGGGCCCGCGATCCTTGTCCCGCGGCGGCAGCGCGGGGCGGGCGGGGCGCCGTCCTTTACCCCTGACTTCTGGGTGAGCCAGCTGCTATCTGCCCCAGTCCCTGGGAGGTGCACGCTGCCGCCACGGCTTTCCTAGGCGGGGCGGGAGGGCAGCCGCTCTGCCTTGGCTGCCGTCCGCCCGGGGAGCTTCGACGGCCGGGCCGAGCGGATCTCCGCTCACACGCCTCCCCTCCCGGGCCTAGCTGCTCTCTTCTTCCGAATTATTCTTCCAAATTCCCGGTCAAATTCTTTCTCACATCGAGAGACCGGGTCACAGGTACCCCGACCTCAGCATATGCTTTTTGACTCTGGTTTGCCTGCATCTCAGCACACCCCCCCCCCCCCCCCCCCCCCCAATGCCTCAGTCATTTTTCAAGGGGCTGTAAAAGTAAATTCATGGTATAAATTACGACAAAAGTAACAAGAAGGTCTAAGAGGAAATTAGCAATTCTTTTGAATTATGAGATATGAAGACTTGAATCATAGGTAATCAAGACATTATTGAAAGCAAAAGGTAAAAAAGGAACAGAAGCAGTATTACAGCTCATGAAAATGAATACAAGCAATGAGTAAGAAAACAGTATGTGACCAGTGTATTAATTAAAATCTTCATTAAGTGATGAAATTTGGATATAACCCCAAATTTTTGAATACCGAATTTCTTCATCTTCTTAGTCATCATCACATATGTTCTGTATCACTTTTTCCACACTGACAAAACTAAAAAAGGAACTTCAACAGTCCCTCAACAATTACCACTGTCCCCTGCAGGACTGGAGCCCTGGAATGTCCCAAGGACCACAGCAACTAAACAAAACAAAATCCCTGCAATAACAATACCTCGTTGTACCTAGTGTAAACTAATAAAACAGGCAGGCATACAGCATTCTTCATCCTGAATTTGTTTTCAGTCTTTGTTTTCTTCAACTTGTTTCTCAAACCTTACTTTTCAGTCAATCTCATTTCCTCTTCTCTGAAAGATACCTTCTTCCTATAAATCCCAGGCTCCAGTTCTTTGGCTTCTCAGGTATGGTCTCTCATCCACTTCTTGTCTCCTGTTTCTTTTATTTTGTTGGTTTCTGGCCACTGTATTAACTTTGAGCTCCAATGTCCATCTGATTCTGGATGTTATCTGTATTTCCTATCCACTTGCTCTTTCTAGATGTTTCTCCCATTTTCTGGTCTCTCAATTTCTCATTTTCCTGCTTAGTCAAGTTTTATCTTTCTCTGTTGTGCTCAGCTCCCTCTCCTCCTCCCCCTCCCTACAGGAGAGGCTTGCTTTCAGACCATGCCGTTTCACTGCAGGGGCCTGAGCAGAGCCTCTGTGAGCACTAGGGAGAAGACAGTTCATACACACAGTCTCAGCAGCACCCCAAAAAACCAAGTCTGCTTGGTCCTTGGGCATGCCTCAGGGTCTTTTGAAATACTGGCTGTCAAACTTAGCAGTGGTTTCAAATAAATTATTATTTCAAAGACAGAGATGATAATGAAACTGTTTCCAGCCCCCTGCCAGACATGGTTTTCTGTTTCTGGTATTTCTTTTTTTGTCTTTAGAGTTTTATATTGCATTTCCCACATGGTACCCCTTAAGAAAGTATTAGAGCTTTGAATAATAGGATAGACTTCAAGAAATTTTAGCAGGTGTTGAACATCATGTTCATTCTTTACCTAGCTACACCTTTTTTTTTTAAGGTATTACATTATTGTCAATTAAATTTCCTCAATCAAGTCATCCTGTGTCAGCATAGAAGCTTTTGGCTCAACTTGCTAATATCATCAATATTTATAAGTGAAGAAAATAAATCTTTTAATAGGATGTATCAGTAACTGTTACCATACCCACTCTTCACATGAATCTGAACTCCCTAAGGAACTTGAAATACAAGTATCCCAGCACACACAGTTGCATTGGACTGACTGGGTCACAGCTACATGTACACATTCCACTGATTGCAAGTTTCTGCCATTTCTAAGTTGTGAACAGTCTTTCAGACATAATAAATTCTAAGTCTTCCCTGAAATCAGGTCTTGCCATTTCTTACCTAGTACAAAGACCTAAAATCTGCTGTTAAAAGCCATATGCCAAACTTATGCTGCAAATTTCCACACCCAATTCCGCAGCACTTCACTGATACGAAAACACATGTGGTATGTTTTATAACAGCCACTTAAGTAGTTCGAAGTCCACATAACTCTCATATACTCTCCCGTTTTCTCTAGAAATCAGAACTGCTGAGATGTTTTCTCCTTATCAATCTTATTTCTACAGACTTACCTTAAGACCAGTGCTATCTTTCTTGACCAACCTTTAAGCTTCTTTTTTGTTAGTCTTTTATTTCCCGGGTCTAAGCTGTAACTTCAAAAGCCATGCAGACAGCTCAGTTCTTGGACGCCCATTAGGAACAGTGCATCACATCTCCTGCTTTTCATGTCCTAAGTTAAGTTAAAGGTTTACTTGTCAAAGTATGACTGCATTAATTCATGAATCACCTTGCATTGTTTTCAAAGTCCAAGTGTACCAAAAAGCAATCTCAAAGGAGAGTAACATGCTTAATAGAAACACATACCAAAGAGGAATGGGTTTGTTTCTGTTGTTTCCATGGGTAGCCTGCAAAGGCATAAATATCCAGATACCCACTCTGTTCTCCAAGATTTGTTATATCATACCTCATAACCAGCAAGGTACATTGAAATGTTTTTGGGCTTTTTTCCATCCATCATGTTTAATCAGGCAGAATCTACTGGATGTTCATACAGACTTTGGAATGAAAAAGCCCAAACTAATTTACATCTCATGCACTAATCTGTTTTAGAGGGAACTCCCAGTTTAATTGTTTCATCATGTCCAAGCACACTGAAGATACCGAGTTTCATAAGACTATATACACACACCTTTACCTTTGCCTTAGTGCCCTAGCAGACTGTCAAGAACTGATGATGCAGCAGACAGAGCAAGGAATAAAACTGGTAGACTGCTTCTAGGTTTCTCCCCATTCATATCATCACCAACAAATCAGCCTGCCTTCAGGCTTATTTATCTTTTTATAACAAAACTAAAGAAGTAGCACTAGTCAATCTAAGACCAAAGGCACAGTATTGAATACACTCATAAGATGATGACTATTTCAGCCTCTGCTTTAGCATGCTGTGGAAAGGTATTGTGGCAGAATGTTGTACATTATAGCAAAAAATATTGTTTTACCATGCGGATTCTGAACTACAACAGAACAGATTTTTCTGCTTTGGTCTTCCCCTTCAACATACAGTATGTGAAGGCAACCTCCTGGAGTGAGCTTAAATCATGCTTTATTGTTCCAGATCTGATCATAGTGAATCTTCCCTCTGCTGCCCAATGCACACTGATATTAGAAACTGATCTGCCAACAAATGAGTCCCTCATCACAAATAGAATCATTTTTTAATTAAAAGATGACAAAACCCAGACAGGCATATAAATGTCAATCAGCTGCTTCTTCACATGATAAATGTGCTTGTGCAGGAGGCAAGAAGGAAGAGAATTTTGAATATTGAAATAAATACAAACTGGATTTCTTCTTTTTTTAGGCATGTCACCCATGCAACAAGTAGTTACTGACACCTGAGTATGGCTCAGATTCCTTCAGTATAGTTCTGACATTGTATTAGAAAGTATGAAGAATTATTTGAAGTCAATTGGAGAGTCTACAGAATTTATTCTATGAGAAAAATTGTTTTTATGACTTCAGAGTTTTTAAGTTACCAGGAATGTAGTAGGCTGTTTTCTCAATTTGATGGTCGCAATCACAAATAACCAACCATAATTCTCCTGGAATGCATTCTTGGTATAGACCCAAAGAACAAAATGTGATAGGACAGTTTAACCTTGTTACAACCACAAATAGTTTCTGTGCTTGCAGTGATAGTCCCATGGAACCCAGCATACTGCTTCCTACAGCAGGATATCACAGTCCAAAATGGAGAAACAATATTTCACGTGGTGTCTCTAGTCTCTGTTAGCTATTTTTTTAAAATTGAAAATTAATAGGAAAATTAGTGGAGGTATTCTAAGAGGACTTGGTGTAGAAGTGTGTTTGGCAGCTTTAAGGTGTAGTAACCTCCATCTCATGTGGATAAATGTTTTACATTTATAGAGAAACACTAAGTACTTTTGCAGGGCAACAATTATGGATCCATAGAATCATTTAGATTGAAAAAGACCTCTAAGATCAACCAACCATTAACCTAGAACTGCCAAGTCCACCACTAAACAAGTGCCATAAGTCATTAAGTGCCATATCTATACATCTTTTAAAAACCTCCAGGGATGATGACTATCACTCAGCTGAGCAGCCTGTCCTTATGCTTGGCAACTGTTCGAGTCAAGAAACTTAACCTAACATGCAAGCTAAGCCTCCCTGGAACAACTTGAGGTTGTTTCCTCTTGTCCTCTCTTGTAATTTGGGACAAATCTGCAACATCTGCCTCACTGCAACCTCCTTTTGGGTAGTGAAGACAGACACAGGGAAGATGCAGGATCAAAGGATAACACTGTGGGCTTTACCTCAACATTCAACGACTCCTCAGATGGTATGTGTAGCTAAACAGTATCACTTTTAAAATTTTCCAAGTTTCTGGGGAGCCATTATTGACGACTAACACAATTCCTACTTCTAAGAATAAGCAATCTTGAAGGTTTAGTAGAATAGTCCTCAGGGAACATTGCCTCTCTGTCTGTTCCTTGTATCCCTCAGAGCAGTCAACTGATTTTTCAGAGTACTCCTAGAAGGTAAGCATTCTGTCTGACTTAGCTTCCTGGACTGTGTCAAATGACAGGCATATGGATTCCTCAGTGGTATTTCCTCCAGACATTACCTCAGAGCTCTCAAATCCTCATTTTAAAGCAATTTTCAAAATCTGTATTTTGAGTTCCCACCTGTTTTTTCCTCATGCTAGGCACAAGCTGGGGCTGGTACAGAGCTGATACTCTTCACCATCTTTATTGGTGAGATGGACATTAGGATAAAGAGCACACTCAGCATGTTTGCCAATGAAACCAAGCTGAGTGGTGCAGTCAAACATGCTGGAGGGAAGGGATGCCATCCAGAGGGACCTTAACAGGCTTGAGAGGCGAGCCATTGCAAACCTCAAAAAGTTCAACAAACCTAAGTGCAAGGTCCTACACCCGGCTCAGTGCAATCCCAGACACACCCACAGGTGGGGCAGGGAAGTAATGGATAGTAGCCCTGTGGACAAAGATTTGGGGGGGATAGTTGATGAAAAACTCAGCACGGGCCAGCATTGTGCACTTGCAGCCATGAAAGACAAATACATTGCAGCCTTCATCCAAAGGAGTGTGGCCAGCAGATTAGAGGTGATTCTGCCCCTCTGCTCTGCTCCAGGAGATCCACCTGGAGCCACCCACTGCATACAGTTCTGGTGTCCCCAACATAAGAAGGACATGAAACTGTTGGAGCAAATCCAGAGGAGGGCCATGAGGTTGGTAAGAGGACTGGAACATGTCCACTACAAAGGCTGAGAAAGTTAGGACTCTGCAGCCTGGAGAAGAGACCTTATAGCGTTCTTCCAGTATCTGAAAGAGACCTGCAGGGAAGCTGGTGATTTCCCAACCCAGGCACTGTTCTAGGCCAGCCTGGATAAGGCCTTGAGCAACCTGGTCTAGTGGGAGGTGTCCCTTTCCATGGCAGTAGGAATTGGGACTGAACTTTAAATCCCTTCAAAATGATTTTAAGGCCTTTCCAAACACTTAACATTCTATGCTTTTACAGTGTCTTTCTCACAGGGACTATACAAAAGTTAGAACTGGGAAGATGGAGGTTTGTGTTAATATTCATATTCAAAGATGGGCCAAAGCAAATGCTTTGAGCTTTAAAGGAGACAAACAAAAACCTTTTTACTGAAGTCTAAAAAAGGAGCCTTATCCACATGACTGATCTCCTTAACTTGAACTAACTGAAAAATATTTACCTAAAAATCAACTATTCACAAAAAAACCCACAGAAAAACCAACCAACCAACCAAAAAAACCCCCAAAAATCAAATACCTTAAAATCAAGGATTAAACAATGATGAATGTTTCACTAATGAAGAAGGAAGTCTTTCCCTTAGTGACCTATGGCTGGAGGCAAGAGGAAAACCTGAATTTACTAGGATGTCTGTGAAGTACACTGAGCACACGCATTCTCAGAGTGGAACACAAGACTCAAAGCAATGCCAGTCTATACAGTGCAAGAAGACGGGCAGTTTCACGGCAAATAACACTGTCTATTGTCTGTCCCAATCTTCCAAAGGCTGAAGACATATCCAGGTTCATGAGACATGTTGACCTTGTATTTAATTAAATGGACTGCTCTGCAGGCAAGGAAGAAACACTTGACTGTTGGCTTTCACAGGCTACCCCTGTGGGGGTAGCAATTGTGGGGTCTGGGCAAGGATTCCCATAGGTACAGCCCGATGGCCAAACCGTGGCAGAAATGGCAGGGAACCATTTGGATTCACCCCATAAGCTGTACCTGGCCTGCAGGGCACGGCTTTGAGCACCCCCTGTTGAAAGCAGCAGGCAGTTACCAGCAGATGCTGGTGTCGGCCAGGCAGAGCACTCCTACGGTAACTATTGCATTAAAGAGTGTTTTGAGTAGCTATCCCATACTAAATAATATAAATATACCATAACATGAACAGTCAAACTGAGTAACTTGTCTGTTTGTTGCTGCAGCTCTAATTTCATCTTCAGGTACCTAGATTTTTTTTTTTCCTAAAAGGAAAGCAAAGTAAATTTAAGCTTACTTCTGTTCAAGAAATCAAGAAATTTACTCTTTCCTTGCAGCAATCACCCATTTCCATAACAACTCTCTTTACAGCCCAGTGTCTATAATTTTTATGCCAATGTGTCTGCTAATTGCTATAGTGTGTTTTTAAACTTTAGTTTCTATTATCACAGGAATCAGCATAGGTGATACTTTAAGCAGTATTATCTTAAATTCCATCCTCATATGAAAACATCTTAAGAGTATTTTTCTTTTCTGAGGAAAAACTGACTAGCCTAAAAGAGGAAATTAGTTTTGTTCCCTCATTGGGAAAATCACAACAAAATAGAGTGACTGATTTTTATTTTCATACTGTACTTCACAACCATACTTCAAAATTATTTTTATGAGTTAAATTTCCACAATTAAAAGCTCTATTTACACACTACACATTTGGAAATACAGAGGTTTGTCTGAAGTAGATTTTCCTCTTTTCCATCACAGGTTTCTCCAATTTCATAAAGATAAAAGAAGAAAAACTATTATAGCACACACAGATGCAACATTTTGTTATTTGATTTTTTAAAAATTGTAGTTTCCAACTGATGATCATGAAACCAAAGGATTTTGGTAGCTTACTTCATGTCAAAGCAGTTCTTACATAATAATTATGTAATCAGAAACAAAATAAAGAGGGTTTTTTTGGTTTTTTTTCCTTAAATTCCAGGAATTAAAATAAACTGAAAGCAATTTTCATACTTTTCAAATTGACGCAACAAAAGAAAATATCAAGCATTTGGTATCAGGCTTCAGAGCGAGGTATTTGACACTTTACATAGGTCCAATGTAATTAATTATTGTGTTTCAATTTAAATAGAGGAGCATCTGTGTACTACTCAAATGAAGGATGTTACAAAATTCACCTGTGCAAGAGAACAATGAATGGCTCATTTCCATTCATAGCTCTGCATGAAAGGCTTTTCTCTAGCTTAAACTTCACTGCAGATAGTACAATGCTATTTTTGTTTAATTTTCTCAATATCATATTTCATAAACCACTTAATTCTTCATATTCCAATCCAAATACAAACTGCAAGCATTCATATAAAAAAGTGGGGGAAATTGTAAATACTTAGGTAGTCCATATAACTTCTTTCAAAATTTCATTACTGTAAAATAAGACAAAAGCAGGGAAACAATCATCCACCATAATATTTTCAAAAACAAAGTAAACATACAAACAAAAGTTTACCTCCATCCTGCTATCACATCTTTTCCCCTGGGAATGGTAACATATCACTAATAAGAAAACTATTTTTTCCTTCAGTAGGGGAAAACGTTATTATCTGTATGGCTTTAAAAGAAGAAAGAACAATGGGGTTTTTAAGTCCTTAGAAGTGACTACAAAGTCATGAATATAAGAATACTTTACCAAGAATATTAAAACATAAACTACTACTGACCGCAACTATTACTTGCAAATGCAATAGCAATTAACATATATCGTTAAAATACACTATACATCACCATCAAATTCTCTAATACAAAAAAGCATGAAATAAGAATTTTAATCAGGAAATAGGAAAATAAGTATCCCCCTTCTCTAATTTTCTTCATGCACTGCAGTTACCTATATACAAACATTTAAATACTTCATTAGTTTCTTAAGAATTAGCACTTACCTTTTTCTTCCTCATCGTTAGGCACTTTAAGTAGCCTTCAGCCACCGAGGTTTCCATCCAACACACAATCCAATAAATCTTGTTCCCCTGTCCTAACTAAAAGAAACCGTGATAACCAAGCAGTGACAGTGAAATCCCATGTATTAAATTCATAACTGAGTTTGGTTGGCTGGTTTGTTTTTTCTTTGGAGGATGAGATTTGGAAAGAATTAAGAGATGAATCAGAACTCCTAGACACAAGGTATTTACTCTAGTTATGCTGAAAACCTTGTGTCACCTTATGATCAGGAACTTGTGAGTTGATCTGCCCTTATTTATGTATCACAGCAAGGAAATGATTAGCATTCATGATGTCACTCCATGAATTTTTAGTAGCAGTCTGGAATAAAAGCATACCCAAAACAGTTTCCAGATTCATGGTAACTTACTGTGAATGCGTATTGCCACCTAGAGTGGCAAAGATATAACTGTAGGCATGGAAGTAATTAAGCCAGCCCAGTCACATTAATTATTATTAAATCCTTCTTTGAGCACAAGGTTTGCTGCAGAAAACAGTGAGTCTGCACAGTCTAACCCCTCTTACCACAGTTGTGGTCAGATGCTTTCACAAAAGAGTATGTGAATTTCCCCAAATAAATCTACTGTTCTGGTTAGAACATGCTGGCAGGTGCTGGATGGTGATTACCTTTGGTTTCACCTCATAGCACATACATTTGCACACTTACCTTCTTCATGAAGGACCCTATATACCTATATACAAGCATGCTTTTTAAACATCCACTAAATTCTTGGCCAACAGGAAAATAATCAACCAGTAACTGTCAAAACAGTGAGAAACCTATTACACTTGACCTATATATATATATTCAAATTACTGTAATGTTGCTGTGCTGAAGATGGAGCTAATGCTGAAAATATTCTTGTTATTGATCTGCTGGCCAACTATACCTGCAATCACAGGCTGAGCTACTTCATGAACACCTACCTCCCACCCCCCACTTTTCTTTTCCCATTTCTCTCTACCATAGTCTACTAACCCAACACACGTTACTTGTGCAGCCTGTTTTTCATAGTTCTTCACTTTCCTGATCTGGACAGAGCTTTAATCTCCTCCCAGAGGCTTATCTATCTTGTGAACCATAAATATAACCCAGGTCTTCAATAAAACAAAAATCAGATGATGTAAAACATGCCTTTAGTTTAGAATAATGCAAAAAATTTACTATATGTTGGTCATGATACTTTGCAGTTTAAATCTGCTTTGAAACATATTTAATTCCCACATCTGACTTAGTACCATGCCTGTACCCCTAATGTGGAACTTGCTGATGCAGCACCTGGTGAATCCGGGTAGTGTCTAGACGTAGTTACCCCTTACAAGTTCTTAAGCTTGTGATACTGGTTTTTCCTTTTAGAGAGAAGTACTTTAGAGAATACCAAACTCCTAATTAACTATAGAAAATATAATTTTTTTTTTCCTCTGAAATTTAAAACCATATCAAATTAAAACTCTCAGTCAGTATGCAGCTACTGAATTGTCTCAAGATGTGTGATGGTACTTCTTCATCTTAAAAGAACATTTTCTTCTCACTGAATATTAATGCATATGCAAATTAAAACATCTTAAGTTTACATATAGTTTACATGCAGCTTTTGATTGAAAGATGTCTAGAAAAATGGAGTCAGAAGTCAAGACCAGCAATTTGGTAGTGTTACACGGATCTGGAGACAGCAAGCACTGAGAAACACAATTTCTTATCATTCCTTTTGCTAGCTTTAATGCAAAAATTTATGTACTCTATCACTACCCCATGCTGACCCAGCCTTTTGTATAACCCAGACTATCAAGAGTAATTTCAGGTAGTTTTCCACGGCTTTTAAATTTACCTCTATTTGCAAAGAGATGAATGGAAAAAACGAATCAGCTCAGGTAATGCTCTAAAAGTAGCCATAACATTCCAGCCTGTAACAGAGTCCACAACTGGAAAAAAACTAAGAGGAAAGTTCTTGCCTACAGCACATTGCAAATTAAGTAAACATATGGCTTACAGCAAACTGCAAGCTTAATTTGTTGTAAAGGACTTACTTATCTTGTCATGGGATAGAGCAAACATGTATTTGAAATAATAATGAATTACAATAATAAAACATCTTCTGTCCCATGAATAGAGTGGAATGACAGGTTTTAATAATAAAATCGCTAGGATGTACCTACTGTGAGTGAAGCACCAAGTAGATTTTAATGAGCAGTGTTGCAAAGATACCGGTAAATAATGCAAAATACTGGATCCCGGGAACACTGGATGGTGAGAAATATTATAAAATTCACAAATATAGGAACACATGTATTAGCTAGGGTCATAACCTCCTAGATCATAAAACCAATCCAAACACCTCAACAAATTAATAGATTTTTTTTTCACTAATTTATTTTGGTTATAGTAAACATGAAATAGCAGTTTTATAGCCTTCTTGCAAGGAAAAAGTTTGTTTTTATAAAAAATTTCAAAGTACCTCCTAAGACAAGTTGGTGTATTTGGACTTAAACAAAATGCTATAACTGTCTGAGAAAAAGACATATTGTCCAAATATGTATCCAGCTAATATGACAGAAGGTAGAAGGATATCCAAAGAGGCACGGTGAACTGCTTAAGTCATTAAGCCACCTCCTTTCTTCAGAAGGTATTCAGAGGTCTTAACAAGCTAAACGAATAAGCAACAAATACAGATACCCATGCAGCACAAGTACCAGAAAGTTTCCAAGCATTTACCAAGAAAGCTGACAAGCTCACTATTTTAAACAAAAAGACCTAATAAATAAAGATACAGAAACAGCAACTTATGAAATAAAGTCAAGAACTTCACATAGTAATAATGTCAAGGTTTTCACACACAGAGGTAAAACTTTATTGTCCTTTAGCAAACATAATGATTAAAAAAAATAAAATAAAAAAATTGTGTTTTTCCATAATGGTTGCAGAAAAAATACATTTTCTATCCTTAAAGACAAACTGTATTTGGAAAATGTGTGTCTTCCCATACAACTTCAATTATTAAAGATGTCTTTCTAGTGGTACTTCAATTCGTAAGTAAATTGCAGATCAAAACATTAAGTTCATATTTCACAGCAAAAAAACACTATTTGAATTAACTTCTGCAAAAACTTTCTGCAAGATTCACAGTTTCTGCAAAAACTACACCTCATCCAGTAAAGTTTGAAGGAGTGTGTGTGGTCATTTTATATTGCACTAACTTTTCTTGACAGACCTACCGAAATCTGTCATTCAGATGCTATCAACTGGTTCAGAGTAACGTCACAAAGACTAAGAATAGCAGTAACTTTGAACCAAAAACATATAAAACTGCATAGCCACTGCTGTGCGTAAGAAAGAGAAGGTGAAAAAACTTTTTCACAATGAGAATGTGAAACCTTCCAGAACTGCAGCAGCTTTCAGCAGCAGGGAGCCTCTTTTCCTTCCCCTTCTCTGCCACACTTGGTTTTTGGTTTGCGTAAAAAAGGGAATGTTTTGTCCGATTTTGATGGAGGCTTATTTTTTGGTTTAGCTATTGTACAGAAAAAAGTACACATTAGAAATCACTAGAGTTTGTGTGCTTTATGATAAATTCACATGTTAATATTTCACTTTCAGGTACCTCATGTTTTTTTTGTTATATGACAGACAAAATGATTTTACATTTCTTTTCAAAATGCAACATATCCCCATTTGTTTTAATTGCATCCCAAAGTTCTAATTTTCTGTATTCTTTTTTTAGTCTGCCTTCATGTTTTCAAGTATTGTTGTGAGACATTGTAGGCTCCTCCTTACCGCACACCTTCAGACAGCTCACTGTTAATTTCCCAATACTGTTTATCCCATCCACTAAGGCAACTCAGATTTGCTTTTAAAGACTTCTCCAAGACAGCATAAGTATGCTTATTATTCACCCAAGGAACAAAACCTGAATCTCAATGGAAACAAGTTTCCTGGGAACAGATGCACAGCTATGAAACAACTGATCAGGTTTCCATTTCAGTCTCTGTGATATCAGTCCTTGCAGCAGTTTTAGCACCCGATGGAGTCTCTTCATCTAGGTTCTGAATATCAGACAAATCAATAGCAGGCAGTGGTGCTCTCCAGTAAACGAATGAGTTATATTGACAGAATTCTTCTTCTTGCTTTGAAAAGAGACAAATAAATCAAAAGTTAACAAAACATTAATGTGTATACCAGCAGCAGAAAATTATAAAAAGAAACTTCTTCTATGAGAAACTGAAACTAGGAAGAGATACTCAGCTATTACATATTAACAACTATTCTAATTTCTTAACTAGATCATTATTTGCTTCTGCCTTTTTTAATATTCTTGCAGAGAATTATGTAAAAGCTTCCATAATTCCATAAATTTCTTCAACTTATGTCTTCTGCACAGAAAAAAGGTAAAACCTGTGCAATTATTGGACTTTGCACACAAAAACTGCTATTTCTTCTCATAACAGTATACAATTTTCATGCACATTAAGAAACTGGTATTCAAAAGAATGTATTTACTACTTAACAGCAACTCAGAGGGATTATACTTGCAGGGCAACTAAAGCATTTTATACTGTTTAAACCACATTCTATTTCTTCTTTTCTGTATCCAAATTTTGTATTCAAGGAAGGAAAGCTTAAGAATCACAGAATATTCTGAGCTGGAAGAGACCAAAGGATCAGCAAGAGCAGCTCTTAAATTAATGGCCCATATGGGGAGAAAACCCATAACCTTGGCATTATGCTCCAACCTATCTAACTAGACAGTACCTCATAAAACCTTGGAGAAAACACATCCTCATCTACCAATTTAATATGGCATCACAATTTTTTTTTTTTTTTAATGTCTATGAGAAAATGGACTGCCTGTTTACAAACATGTTACAGTTATCAACAGTGGCCAAGCTGTGCACATTTCTATGGACATACACATCCAGGAACAGAAACTACCCAAGTCATTCCTTAGGTCATGAGGATTTATTTTCTTCTGGTATATAAAAACTGTGAACGCTGACCCAAACCTAAAATAATGCATGTCCATATTATACTGGGTTTCATTTTTCGTAACACACAATTAAATTTTTAAAATATTTTACTTCACTGTCTCAGCTGTAACAGATGCTAAACAGAAGTGTTTTTAACAAACTGGTATAATTGTTTTGCTATTCCTCAGGTAGTAAAGTGCAGCCTGGGCAGTGGGGGAAAGCACTACCACAATCCACACGCTAAGTCAACTTCAATGGGCCTCTACAGTGTGGCTCTTGAAAAAATTAATGACTTGTCCATTGGTTTTACAATTGAATTTTAAAAACCGTACTAAGTATCATCCCTATACCTTCTCAAATAGTGAAAAATCATGCTTTCCCCACTTCCCAAAAAAGTACATAAAATCACCACACTTCTCATTTAAAGAATACAATTTCTATTTGTTACCAAACAGACCTCTCCTGACTACAATCGGTTGTAATAAGCAACATCTTTCTGCTGCAAAACTCCTTCATGATATAAAACCTATAATAATTAAGAGGGGACAACAGGTGTAGATATTTCATAGCAGTAAGATAGCTCCTTGTGTGTAGAATCTACTAATGTGAATTTCCTCATTGGAAAAGTCTGTCTTCAAAAAATATTAAGAGAACAAAAGTTCCCATTAATTGATACCAAAACCAATTAAATTACACCGTGACACAGGAACAAAAGGATTGATTATACTGAAACAGGAAGTAAGCCAAACAAAAAGTAGTTGCCCATTCTTGTAAACTGGAAGTTTTGTACTGCACAGCATTAACAACGATTGACAAGTGTGGAGGGATGGTTTTTCAGTCTGTATTTCAGCCTAAGCTGCATCACTCAGAACTGTGCAGGACAGGTGGCTAACAAATTCATTGGGAAAAAACCTCAGGCAGTGCAGTTTCAGAAAATATCAACTACTTTTACAAATTCTCCCCTGCATAATTTGAACTACCCTGATATTTTAGTAAATTTTCGTTTACACTGAGTACTTAAAATCAGAATCCTGATGCCTTGTATGCATAAAGTGAATGACAGCATCCTCGTTTCAAAATTATTAAGAGTCTAAGAGTTCATAAACACATACTCAATTTTGGACTAAGACTACATGCATAATTAATCTCAAGAGCCAGAAATGCTAAACATTTGTACTTAGACGGCAAAATAAAATACCAAATATTCACCTTCAACTAAGTAAGTTTCCACACAGGTTTTGAGTAGAAATTCTGTCAAGGTAGTCAACAAGCAGCAAGCCCAGAAATATAAAAGCTCAGGTTCTATAGACCAAGCCAAATAACATCTAAGGAGTTAGTTTTCCCACTCTAGTTGCCAAAGTGTACTTGGAAATAAAATTAAAATAATCCTTCTTCTCTGGCCAACTGTAATATAATGTTTTAAACTTTAACAAAAATACTGTGAAATTAACAGTATCCTAGTCATACTTATTAATGTAATGAAGTACACAAGCCATAAACGGCAAAGAATAATATCAACCTAGGGACTGTATTTTCAGAAGGATGTAAAAATCACCATCAGAAATATCAATATAAAAGATTTAAAATATACAGGCAGGACACACAAAAACTGGAAGAAATATCTCTAGCCTGAGGTGTTAACCAAGCTTTATCTTAAAACTAAAACATTTTTTATGCAATACTGTACTGACAGAAACAACCTGTTAAAAATACACTCCTAGAAAAGTATTTCATACAGAGAACGAATCTTTAGTGTGGAAATTCAAGGGGCTTGTGGTCTTCCAATCATTGCTAAAGCTTACAAAATAAATGTCAAGAGCAAGTAAAAGTTCAGTATTATACCTGTGATGGGAGTCTAACTGTTCCGTAGGGGTTTGTTCAATTTGTTTAATTGCTATGCTTATGAATACACGTGTTCTTTCTTCATAAATTAAAGAGATGCATGTGTTTAAAATGGCTGTATAATATTCATAGGACGCAGAACTTATCCTGAATTTCTTCCTGCCTTAATTTTACCATCCGTCATCAATCAACCCCATTAACAAATCAATCAACCAATAAAACACAAAAAAGCAGAGCTTGAAAAGGGAAAGCCACTGTTTTCTTACAGATCAGAAACGGGTGTTGTACTATGAATGGCATCAAATTCTCAAAATTAGAGTCTACAACTGCCGTTTAAAGACCATCTAAACTATTCAGACTTGTTGCCACTTCTGTATCACTGAATATAATAGTTTGGTCATACAAGATCCAGGTGGGAGAAACAGTAAGTTTAACACACACCAAACTTCTACATCTGAAAGGTGTGAAAATTGATCACTTTTTTTTTTGTTGTGTGGGTTTTCTTGGGTTTTTTTAATTAAAATTTTCTTTGTTTCTGTGTTCCACTCATAACAAAATACGTGTAATATGCATTCTACTGTAAAAATCTAACATATTTAAGTGTGACACACTTCATTATTTTCCGCACAGGAGGGATATTCACTGTTCTACATTCAGCTTTCAGTTTGGGAAAAAACGGGTAGATCAAATCTCACTTCTCACCACTGGTATTAAATTTTTGTTTTCTGAACTACTGTGTAAAATGCAGTCAAGTCCAAGAAGAAAAACGTATATTGTTCAAAGTTAACAAAAAAAGTCGTTTCAATATACTCTATTCATTACGACACTGACGACCTTTCTCAGACCACCGCCTCCGCTAAATATTTTGGTTAAAAGATAGCTCTGGCATTGCTATTAAGTGTCAAAATATGAAGTTTAGGAAGCTGACGCTGTAGTGAGCGAGACCCTCTCACCCTCATACAACAGCCGACACAGAATAACTTCTGCAAGCTTCCACCGTATTGCTGGCCGCCATGAAGCTGAGCATAACCTCAGGTAAGGTGGACAGGTTGTTTCCCATCCATTTCATGGCGCCGACCGGAGGAGGGACCGGAAAAGCTACACAATACTTCTTTTGCCTCGAGGTAGACAAAAATAAAAGGAACTTTAAGAGGCCCGCGGCCAGGAGGCGCAGATGGGGCTGGGCGGCACGGAGCGCTACGCCCTGCCCGGCAGAAGGCCGCCAGCACCCCCGGCGGACACCCGCGTCCTGCAGACGCGCTTCAGCCACCACCGGGCACCGCCCCTCACTTCCTCGCCACGGAAGAGCGACCCGGGCCCCTCCCGCTCAGTTACCTCGACGGCGGCTCGCTCTTTGCCCCGACCGCCCGCCAGTCCCTCCGCCGCCGGCGCGTCCTGGGGCGCCGCGCTGCCGCCGCGCTGCCGCCGCCCGCCCGCCGCGACCGTCGCGACTCCCCGGGACCGTCGCGACTCCTGGGGACCGTCGCGACAGCCCCACGCGGCGGGCCGGTCCCCACGCGGCGGGACGCGCTCCCACTCCCGCCCTCCCTCCCTCTCTCCCCGCGCTCCCCTCCCGCTCCGTCCCCTCCCCGGTCCCCGCCGCGCGTGTCCCCGGTGCCAGCGGGCGTTCGGGGACGTCGCGCCGGTGACCGCGGCGTGGGAGCCGAGTGCCCGCGTGTCCCGGTGTCCCCGCGTGACGCCCGGCGCGCCGCCCGCCCCCTTTATACCCCGCGGGAGCCGCCGCGGCCGCCGCCGCCGATGACACATCCTGAGTCACGGCTTTTCCATTCCCCCGCGGCCCCGGGGGGAGCGAAACCCCCCACGGCGGCCCCCGGACACGCGGGACCCCCCCCGGGACCCCCCGACCGGGACGGGCCGGGACCCCCGGGCACCGGCGGGGGGCGAGCGGGGAGGAGGGGAGAGCACCGGGAGCGGCACCGGGGGCGCACCTGGGGCGGGGGGCGGCGGCTGCACCTGGAGAGGCACCGGGAGGGACCGGGGGGACCGGGGGGAACCGGGGGGATCGGGGGGGACCGGGAGGGAACGGGGGGACCGGGAGGGACCGGGAGGGACCGGGAGGGAACGGGGGTACCGGGGGGACCGGGAGGGACCGGGGGGAACCGGGGGGACCGGGAGGGACCGGGGGGAACCGGGGGGACCGGGGGTACCGGGGTCACACCTGGCCCGGGGGTACCGGGACTGGGTCACACCTGGCCCGGGTCTGGCCCCGAACCTGGCCCGGGCCACAGGTGCGCCTGTCCGGGTGGTACCGGGAGTGGCCGCGCACCTGGACCGGGTGGTCCCGGCACCAGCCCCGCGCCGGACCCGCACCGGGCCGGCTCCAGAACCGGCACCGAGCCCGGTCCCGCACCCGCACCGGACCCGGCACCGAGCCCGGGCCCGCACCGGCACCGCGGGG
>VZUI01004897.1:0-15536 GCA_013401135.1 Cettia cetti
CCGCGGTGCGGTGGCTGCACCGGGACCGGCAGGACCGGCTGGTCCCTGGGCGGGGGGCGCGATGCCGCCACGGTGTCCCCCGTCCCAGTGCGGTGGCACCGCGTTCCGGCGTGGAGCGGCCCCAGGAGCGGGCAGGGGCTGGGGGCTTCCCGGGGCCGGCCTCCGCAGGGCTGCGGGGTGGGCTCGGTACGGGGAGGTGCTGCGGTGACCACGTCCCGCGATCCTGCATGGGCGCCGGGGGAGCTGGCGGATGTCACTGTCCTGCGCCCCTGGCGTGCTGCTCGGACCTCCGTGGGCTCCGTTACCGATCTCCATCGGGTCAGTGTTGCCCTCACACCTGCAGGACCCGTTTGCTCCCGCGATCTGGTCCATCGGATGGCGAAGTCTTTTCTTAGTTCAGCGTGGATGGCCGAGGCCTCCAGGAGGTGGGCACAAGCTCCAGGGTGTGGCCACCCCCAAATGGAGCGTCTGGGGCAGCAGCCACACCCTGGTGTCACCTGCCGAGAGAGTCCTCTGCAGCTTCAGCCCCAAACCTTTTCAGTGCCTAAGGTGTGGAAAAAACATCTTACACAGAGATCGAGCTCTGTTTTTCTGCAGAAAAGGCTAGAAGCTTGGGGCAGGAGACGGCCCGTCCCCCTTTTGGGGGGTGTGGGGGCCTGGAGAGCAGTTTGGGGCAGGGGTCTGTGGGCAGAAGAGTGCTGAGCTTGTGGAGCATGAGATTCAGGAATGGTCGACAGCACTGTGAGGATTAGCAGGGTGAAACATGGGGCTGCCAGAACCGTGGGAAGGCAGAAAGCCTGGGCTCCACCGAGGAAGGCCGTGAGGGAGGAAGCTCTTCCTGCAGAGGGGCATTACTCCACTCCTGCACATTATACGGAACCTTTTCCCACTCTTGCCTCCACAACTGGACTGTGGGTAAAAGAGGTGCTCCAAGACGCATTTCAGGTTGGGTGATGGCCAGAATGCCAGGCTAGCACAGCCTGAGATGGGCGCATGACCCCAGGCTCATAAAGACCTGCCTTATTTGCATCCTGGTGCAATTTAAAACAGTTTGAGTAACAGCCTCATCCTGCAGCTGCCTTAACCCATCCCCGCAGGAATCACACCCAGGGTTGCATGGTGCTGACTGGGAGAGCTCTGTATCCCACCATCGCATCCTCCAACACGCCACTGCTCCTGCCCCATTTAATTAGAACGTTTAAATCTTCAGGATGGGATAATTTGCACCAATGGACTTTAAAAAGTGGTGGTGAAAAATTTCATGCCTATCATGTTCCAAGGAAATAGGTAAGTCTGTGGAATAAGGGTCATTCTCCATCAGGGAGTGGAGCTAATCAGGTACCAGTCATGGACTAACTTGAAGAAATGCCAATGGGAATGATCTGTTGCAGTTAAAATATGATAAGGAATCCTCAACAGTAATTCAAGGGAATTCAAGCCAGGCCTTGTGCTGCAGGGGGAGCTGGGGGCTCTTTACCTCCCCTCCATCATGGAGACACATCCCCCAGGACTCTCCAGCTGGGCATACCCAGCTGCTGCTTCACCTCAGCATTTCTTCCCCACCACCTTCCTGGGCAGCAGGACTCCTGCCAAACTACACAGGTCCAAGGGCACCTGTGAGCCCTCCAAGTGCTCAGGGCAGCCCCTGACCTGAGAGTCCCCTGCCTGCTCTGGTCCCCTGCGCCACCAAGGCCTGAACACCCATCTCTGACCTGGCCTGCAGTACTGTTGCTGCTGCTTTTGTCATTACTGCTCCATTTTGTGTCCTTTTTTATTTCTCCTCTCCTCACTTTGTGCAGAATCCACAACACTGCTCCCTCCCTGACCAGAAACCGGAACATGTTGGCTAACATACCCAGCTGGGCATGGCACACTCTGCTCCTGCCAGGCTGCTGTGGGGAGACCCTGACCCTTCTGAGAATCACATTGGTGCCAGCCATGGTCAAGCAGCCAGGCTGGCAGGTGTCTCTGGATAAAGCTGGGATCATGGAACCTTCACCTCGGTCAGGGTGGTGGCAGCTGGTGGCAGCAAAGGTTGCTTATAGCTCCTGGCACCAGAAGAAAAAGGATGGGGTGGTGCCTCATGTGCTCCATGTCACCTCCATGTCCAGGGCTGGTTCTGCCCTGGACACCTCAGCTTCCACTGGGAAGGTGGGGTTGTGGCTGAGGAGCCAGGGGATGGGTGTCCCATTGAGAGGAACAGGATGTCCATTTCTGCAGGGTCTGGAAGTTTCTCACTGGGTTTCTTGGGACTTTTCTGAAAAAGGATTCTTCCATGCTGCTTCCTCTGAGGTGAGCAGAGCTCACCTGGGTTTGGCTGGTGCAGTGACACTATGGAGAGGTGTCACCTCTAACTGCAGCCCTCATCCTCCCACATTCCATGGGCTATTCCCACTCTGACAATAAACACTGGCAGCATGGGTGGTAGTGCAGAAAAAGGTGACAATGTCAGAGTGGCTGCCTTGTCCCCTGCTGGCAGTTGGGGAACAGGGAATGGTGGGCAGAGAGGTCACAAATACTGCGGGGCACATGACAGGCCAGGCTGCTGCCTGCTGTCCTGCTGTGCAGCCCCTCTTCCCCCTGCTCCCTGAGGGACATGGCACTCAGGAGGGACATGGGCTAGAGTCCCACCTCCTGTGTGAGAAACGATCTGTTATGAGCTCAGAGGCTGACATTTTGAACCCAGCTGCTGGGGCCAAAACAAGGCTGTTCCTGCCTTGGGAAGGGAATTTCATGGATTAAGATTTTGGACGGCTTCCTCTTGGACCATCCAAGGGAGTTTGAGATTGGCTTCTTGCTCTTTATCCACTCCAGGCCTCCATGCTGGCTGGAGAAGTGTGCATTGCCCATGGTGAGCAGCACAGACAGGAGTCAGCATGCACGTGCTGTCTCTGTTGCCCTCCTCCTCCACATCCCAGGAGAAGCCCTGGGCTGGGAGGGCACTGCTGATGGGTGAGAATGTGGGATCACCAGGATAAGGCAGGGAGGAACCATGTTGTGCCTGGGAGCCAACGGAAGAGCTGGCAGCCCGGGCAAGGGCAAAGTGATGGAGGGGAGGAGGATACAGTGGATGAGCAGAGGTTGGGGTGCCAGGTGAGCCCCAGAAAGCAGATGAGTGGCCCTGTGGGGCTGGCAGGGATGAGAGGGGTGCCTGCACCAAGCCCCGCCTACATTCCAGCCCTTTTCCATGAAGCATGAGGCTCTGGAGAACAGTTGGCTGTGGGCAGAACATGACCTGCCCCTGCTCCCAGGCTGCCATGCCAGATTCCAGCTCCCTTAGTGTCTGTCCCCCAGCCCTGAGCTTCCCAGGCCCGGCCTCTGTAGCCACCGGGGGCTCCTAATTATAACAGCAGACAAAGAGCTGGGCTCTGACCACAGTGCTGCATCTGACAGCCTGTGCCTGGGGACACTGGAAGTGCTGCTGGAAGTCCTGGAAGTAGCCAGGCTGTGTGGGGGCTTGAGGCCTCCCAGGAGCTGGAGGCTGGGATGGCCAGCAATGCCCAGCCTCAGGGCATTGCCTAGCCTTCTCTGCTGCTCTGCCAGCTGAGATGCCCCCATGGAGGCTCCAGATGGCCTTAGCTTGAGCAGGACAAGGGTGGCCAAGGAAGGTCCAGTTGGGAGCAGAGGTGCAGCAGGAGCATGGAGAGGGCTAAGGAAAGGAAGGACATGGGGCTGAACCAGCCCCACATCTCCCACAGGCAGGAGAGTGGGCAGGAGTCTGTCCCAGCGTGTCCCAGCTTGTGTCCCAGGAGCCTTGCTGTGCTTCTCCCTCCTCTCTCTGTGGCAGGAGCTTGGGGTTTGTGTGCAGAACGGAAGGTGCCACCTCTGTGGCTGCTGTGCTCAAATGAAGCTGCTATTATAACACTGGCCAGGGCACATGTACACACAGCTGCCTGCCAGGAGGACATCTGCCTCTGCTCACCCTTCAGCTTGGCCTCAGTCCTGCCCTTGGGGCCCTTCATGTCTCCCCTGGGAGGTTTTTGGTGTACTGTCTGTTCCGGAACTTGACCAGGTGTCCCCCAGCTCTGGGATGCATCTGGTTTGGGGCTGGGTACCTGATCCCCTGGTGCAGGAGTGCAGCACAGTGCCTGCTTCCCACCTGGTGTGACTGGCATCCCACCCTGACATGTTACTGTGGGAGCTGCAGGGTGGCAGCAGGGACAAAGTCATCGGGAGACACAGGGATTTCCCCCTTTCCTCTCCAGGCAGCTGGGTACAGGCGGAGACCAGCCATCCCTTGGAGACCCTGAATGTGACAACACAGCCCGAATGAGTGGGTTCCCGTTCTGGAGGGTGACAGGGCTGGCGACAGCTCCCCCAGGATGTTCAGAGCTGCAGGTATCGGTGTCCCAGCACTGTCACTGAACTGGTGTGAGCAGCAGTGGGTAACACCACAGGCACTCCCGAGCCATGGAGGGCCCCGGCCACCCACGTCCCCAGGGGTGCTCCCGCTGCGGGTCGAGGGTCCCGGCTACAGCATCTCGGCAGAATCTCCGGCTCAGGTTGTGCCGCGCTGGATACGGCATCTCCATGGAAACCCCCGGCTCGGGCGGTGCAGGCTTGGGAGATGCCATCTCCACGGAAACCGCTGCGGCGCCCGGATGCGGCCGGGATGTGCCGGGCACCGGTTACCGCGGCGGGAGGAACGAGGAGTCAGCGCGCCCCTGGTGCGGGGTGATAGAGGCTGAGAGATTTGGGGAGCAGGGACCACCCCTGACCCCAGCACGGGACAGGCTGGGGAGAGCATTTCTGAGCCTGACTTTCCAACCCCAGCATTGCCTCCCTGCCCTGTCGGTTCCGCACTATGCCAGGCTGAGCCTCCCGCCTCCGTCCGGTCGGGGGGTGGTGCTCAGCCACTCTCTCACCCCGGGGAGTGGAGCTCAGGCCCGTTCTGGGGAGGACCGCTTTCAGCCCTTGGGGGCTGGAGGTGTTCAGGGACACGGAAATTCACCGATCCCAGTGAGCAAAGGTACAGAACCCCACGGATCCACCACAGGGATCCAGGGCTGCTCCATGACGGCCCCAGCGCTCACATTCACATCCTGAGCTTGGGAACCCAGAGGGACAAGATTTCAGCTGCAGAAACAGCCCAGACGAAATATTTTACAGGTTATTTATAGCCTGCATTAAAAAAAAAAAAAAAAAAAAAAAAAAAAAAAAAAAAAAAAGAAAAAAAGAAAACCCCAACCCCCCCAAAAAACAGCGACCAAAAGCCTTTTGTTTGTTGATTTTAAATCTGCCTTTTGCTCCATTCTGCTCCCACTGGCCTCCCGGGACGCCGGGTATAGGAGCCCGGCTGCACCGGCAGCTCCCCGGCGCTGGAGCGGCCCTTGCTCTCGGGAGGGTCCCTGTCCCGGGGGACCTCGCGGTGGCCGTGCTCGTCCCCAGCCCCACGGCAGCACCACTGGCCCTGCCGCGCTGCCCACCACCCATGTGCCAGCCGGGCTGGGCGGCCCCGGGCCCAGATTAGCCCCCGCTCCCCGCTGGCACCGGGAGCAGCTCGGCCGCCCTCGCCGCAGCTCCCAGCTCCGTAAGCCCGGCTTTGACGTAGCCCGAAAAGTAGGCCAGTAAGAGCAACGGCAGCCGCTCGCGGCTCTCGGGGGACGCGGCGCTCGGGCGGCTGAGGGAGGGCTGCGTGTTCGCACCGCAGCCCCGGGGCTCCCGTGGCGGTGACCGGCGACAACAGGGCTTTATCCAGGTTCTCCTCGACTCGCACCCTGCCTGGCAGCCTGCGGCTGGCCCTGTTGTCACGGGGAGAGCGGCGATCAGGCCGGGGAATTCCCCGCAGGGAGCCCCCCCAGCCCGAAGTCGTGCCAGGTTCCCCGGCCCGTTTCTGTTCCCCTTGCAAAGGGCCCTCGTCCCCTTCCCTGCCGACCTGGGAGCTGCCAGTGGGCATCCCTGGCATCCCCCTGTCCTGCGGCAGACCTGAAATGGGGTATTAATTGAAAAACCCCAAGCTCCTGTAAGCCCATTTCTGCAGAGAAGTCATTGGGACAAACGTTGCCTCGATATGAGGGCTCCAGAAGAGCCTGTGCTGTAGCAGGAGCCTGGAGGGGCCGGGATGTCAGCACCAGTGGTCCCCTCACCCCAGGCCCCCTCCTACTCAACCCAGCAGTTCATGCTAATGCTATACCCGTTTATTTTTGAAGCATCTCTGGATACTGGAAGCCCCAGTTCAAGCCAGTCCAGTGCTGCCGTTCCTCACAGGATGAGGTAGATCCAGATGTGTGGCTACAGCTGTTCCCTCCCATGCTGAGCATCACCCACACTCAGGCTCCCAAACCCACCAGCTCTGTGTGAAGCAGGGATCCATACAGGGATCTGCACCTCAACAGGTCCTGTCGCTGCTCTAGGTGATCCAGCTTGTGCCACCTGCACACCTGCTTGCTCCAGGTCCAAGTTGATGTTACACTTGCCAGCCTCTGCAGGATCTACACCCGAGGACTGCCCTGGTGCCATCATCTTCTCGGCCCCGGAGGGAGCATCACATCGGAGCTAGGGAGGGCCCAGTTCAGGCTGGGGCAGGGCCAGACCTCGCGGGGCAGTGCCCCCTCCTCAGGGACACAGGTGACACCACACACACGGCAGCAGCATCCTTTGCCGTGGGGTGAGCCAAATTCGGGCATGTGGGGGGTTCCCCCTCCCTGCAGAGAGGCAAACAGCAGGACAGCACTCGGCAGGTCCTGTTGAGCCCGAACCAGCTCTGCTGTGACAGGCCCCTCGGACCGGTCCCAGCCCGGGTACCCTGAGCATCCCGTGGCTGAAGCTGAGGAGGTGGGCTGAGTGCTGGGACAGCCCATCGTGTCCAGCCAAACACTGTCCGGGTTGGGGAGGAGGAAGGCAGAGCCATTGGCCAGGGCAGGCGAGGGAGGGCCCTTGCAAGAGGGAGAGGGACAGCGGTGCCGCGGGGATCTCGTGGCCTCAGTCGCCGGGGACTGGGGGGGGACTCTGAGAGGGAGTAGGCAGGTGGAGGGGCTGGCAGGGGACGCTGCCTCCCCCTGCTCAGGGCGCTTCACCTTTTACTGAAACAAACCCGAACACACCCCTGCCCTTCACGACATCCCCGGGGCGAAGGTTTCCCATGGCACAGGGACGCAGGCTCTGCTGGCGCCACCAGCCTCGCGAGGGGCTCTCGGCGTCACGGCACGGAAATGCTCTCCGCTTCCTTTTCTTTTTTTTTTTTTCTTTTTTTTTTTTTTTTTTTCCCCAAGCAACACAACCGTGGCCCCATCACGGGCCAGCGCAGTCTGATCCCCCCCGACACGGGCGCTGCAGGGCCAGCGACATTCTGGTCCCCGGCAAAGCTGCGACACTGAGGCCCCCAGCCCCACGTCAGCACCGTCCCCTCCCAGGCCAGGAAGAGCCAGCACCCATAGTCCCGCGGGAGTCACGAGATAACCCGCAGTCAGCACGGGGGGTGCCTGTGCCCTGGCCCCACAGAATGATCCCTGTTTCCTGGTCTGACCCAGCTGCAAGGGAGAAGGGTGGCCCTGGGGACAGGCCGTGCCCTGGGCGGGCTGCAGTGCCAAGGTGGGAGGAGGCGTCCTTGACATGAGGGACACATTTCCTGGGATCAGCAGCAGCTCCTGCTCCTGCGCGGGCGCCGCGAAGTGTTTCTCCAACTGGCACTAAGCACAGCCCACGTTGTAAGTGGGGGGAGAGGCCTGGAGGGATCCCTGCCCAGTCCCTATGGCTCTGGGGCACATCCCTCCACTTGTTGGATGCAACAACCAGCCCCTGAGAGGTGCCTCACTATCACACTCCGAGGGATGGCTGGGCACAGAGCATGGGCTTGGAGGTGGGCAGCAGCAGAAGCAGCTGCCTGTGGACAGAGCCAGCTCCCAGCACGTGCAGAGCAGCAGCAGCACCTGACAGAGCCATTTCAGGTTATCAGGTTTATTAGGGCTGAGCAGGTACTTTGGGAGTGCAGGTAGACCTGAGGAACACCCCCGAGGTCAGGCTCAGCATGACAAGGTGAGGAGAAAGCCCCTTTTGCCAAGATTTAAAAATCTATATAGGTACAAAAATGGGGACATAAAGGCACAGGACAGGATGTTGGCAGCTATTCCACTCCCTCACTGTGCTCCCAGACGTGCCCCACTATGAGCTCTTGACAAAGCTCTCACCCTCAACTCAGCCAAAGCACCTGACCCTGCATGGACCCCAAGGACAGGATGGAGGGCACGGGCCCAACCTAGCCCCAGACACTGCCAAGGCAGCCATGCAGACAGCACAGGAAGGACAGCCCTGGGTTTTATTGCAGAGAAAGAGGTAGAAGGAACTGGAGAGAACCAGGAGCTGCTCCTGGTTCCTCTGCTCACTCCAGTTTGAGCCCTCAGGCTGCAGACACAGAGCTACCGCGCTCTGCAGCGCCGGGGCTGTGCCTTCCCCCCGGGCACGGCCTTCTCCCTGGGCACGGCCTTCTCCCTGGGCACGGCCTTCTCCCTGGGCACGGCCTTCTCCCTGGGCATGGCCTCCCCACCAAGCCTGGCCCCACTGCCAGGTGCTGTGTCAGGGACGTCCTCGGCTGAGATGGGCTGGATGATGTGGCCAGTGCGAGTGATGACTCGAGGGGCTGTCAGCTTCTGGAAGGCACGCTGAGTGTTCCACGTGGGGCCCACGGGTGTCCGCATACTCTGCTCAAACTGCTGGTGCCGCTCGAAGGGGAAGGGCAGCTCGCTGACCTGTGGGGACACTGCAGGGGTAAAGACCCAGAGCTATCCAGCCCAGCTTTTCCAGCCCATGCTGCCCCCGAAGTCCACTGCTTTCCACCTGTCCAGGACCCACTCACTCTGCTTCCATTTCTGCTGCCAGCAGAGCCCAAGAGGGCTGGAACAACCACCACCACCAAAGCAGCAACCCTGTACATCCTCCTCCTTCATTCCAAGCTGTTTAAGCTGGAAGCTAAGCATTGGACAGGGATTACAGGTAGGGACTGTGGATGTTTTGAGAAGGGATCACAGAAATGCCCCAGGCTCGCCCAGGTGCTGGAGCTGTCATGGACACCAGGTGTGCCCCACCTGATGCGCTGCTGCGTGGATGTTGCGCTTCTCACTCATGATGACATGGGGCAGGTGCTGGTCCTTCCGTGGAGGCGCCGGTGGTGGCTTGATAAGGAACCTGTGGGCAAGTGAGGGGTCAGGGCTGGCATGGGGCTGGGCACACCCCTGAGCTCTCCCCCACTCACCTCTTGATCTTCCTGGCGCTGGGTTTCAGCCCTGTGCCACCCCACTCACCCCAGCCTGGCAGCACAAGGCTCACCGGCTGCGGCTTTGCCGCCTCCTCCGCCTTGTGCTTCTCCCGGCGGAAGTCAGCAACCACATCATCCCCAGCAAAGGCCTCTGTGATCATCCCGCGCTGCTCGATGCCACCCTCCTGTGCAAACAAGGACAAGGCAGAGTGGGTTTAAGGGTTATTGGGGGAATTGGGAGAGACTGGGACAAATTGGGAGGCACTCGGACAGGTTTTGTGGATACTAGGGAGAGGGGAAGGGAGTAAAAGTTACTGGGTATTACTGGTGGGGGTTTGGGTTTATGTGAGGGGGTTTAGGAGTACTGGGAGTTACTAGTTTGGAGCTTCTAGTTACGGGGAGGAGGTTTAGAGTTACTGGCTTGAGGTTACTGGGAGTTACTGAAAGGAGGTTTGGGGTTACTGGAATGGAGTTTAGGGTTACCAGTAGAGAGTTTGGGGTTACTGGGACTTTATGGTTTGGGCATTACTGGATGGGTGTTTTGGGTACTGGGGAGGACAGGGAAGGCCTGTCCTGCTCACCTCCTCCTCCAGGACCACAGGCAGGCTGGGGCAGTCCATCTCCTGGGGCTTCCCATCCAGCACAGCCTCCAGGCTGATCATCTTCCTCTTTGCTGGTGTTTTCTTGGTATGTTTGTCCCCAGTTCTGCCTTTCTCCTGCTGCTGTGCTCGCTTCCCTGCTCTCAGAGCTACCAGCTTCTCCAGCTCTTCCACAAGCTCCTCCTTAGCCAGACTCTCCACATCCTCCATGGTCTGAACGTGGTGCAGCTGCTCTGAGAGCAGGAGCTGCTCCTGGGCCTGAGGGGGCAGCTCCAGCTCTGAGCTCACCAGCTCCTCAGCACAGACTGGGGGGCCTGGGCTGTCCCCCAGCTCTTTGACACAGGCTGGGGGGACTAGGCTGTCCCTGGGCTGCTCAGCACTGGCCTCAGTCTCATCAGCACCTATATGTTGCTGTTTTCTACCTGTTGAGGGTAAAAATAGTCACTCCACAGCGCAAAGAGTAAGGACAGCTGTGTGAAACCAGCCAAAAATTGTCCCCAGATCCCCTTTCCTTTGTCCAGCCTCACAGCACTCCCAGCCCACCCAGCATGGGGCCTCAAGCTCCTCACCATGCTCCTTGGGGTTCCCTGTCTGCTCCTGTCGCTTCTGCTTGAAGTCTTGCAGCAGAGCTTCTTCCTCTGACAACTCCTTCTCCTCTTCCATCTCATCCTTGTTCTCAACCGTACCAGGCACTGTGTCATCTCTTGGATCCTCCTGTGCCTCAGGCTCCAGGGGTGGGCCACTGGGCTTGCCCAGCATCCAGGGATTAGCCCTGCTGGCCCCGGTGGGTGCAGGCAAGGCTGTGGTGTCCTCCTCGGGCACCTCACACTGCTCCTCCTCAGGTGGTTCCACCCGCACCTTCTGCATCAGCTCCTTGTTCCTGGCCAGCTGCTCCTGCATGGCCTTGCGGGCCTGGAGGGCACCGAGAGGCTCTAACACAGGGCAGAGGTAACATTCCCAACCTCCCCTGCTCACCTCAGCCTCCCCACTTCCCCAGGCAGTGCTGAGGACCCTGTCAAGGCATTTCAATGTATAAATGGGCTTATAAGAGATAGAGAGACTTTATACTGTGGCTTGGAGGGACAAGGAGGAATGGCTGCACACTGACAGAAGTCAAGGACAGATGGGATATTGGGAAGAAATTCTTCCCATGAGGGTGGGGAGGCCATGGCAGAGATTGCCCAGAGAAGCTGTGGCTACTCCATCTCCAGAAATGTTCAAGGCCAGGTTGGCCAGGGTTTAGAGCAACATGGTCTAGTGGAAACTGTCCCTGCCCATGGCAGAGGGCTGAAACTGGATGAGCTTTAAGGTCCCTTCACACCAAACCCTTCTGTGGCTCCATCTCACCTCAAGGTCATACTTAGCCATAATGGCCCTGGATCGGGCCCACTTTCCCTTGTTCTGGTGCTTAAGGCTCATCCGCTCCTGGAGGAAGAGAAGCATCACACAGAGCTCCCCAAGGAGCAGAACCCTCCCAAAGGGTGGGACAGAGGTGCCAAGGCAGCACCTGCATCCTGAGCTGCTCCAGCTCCTCCAGTTGTGCCAAGGCAGCCGCAGGGTCCAATTTGTGTAGTTGCTCAAACTCCTTCAGGGCCTGGCGCCTCCGGCTCTTCTTGAGCACACGGTGGTACCTGGGGCACAGGGGTGGCTCAGGGGCTGGGCAGGCCACGGGCGAGGCGGGGTGGTCCAGCCCTCCCAGCGTGTCCAGCCCAGCACAGGCACAGCCTCACTTCTTGCTCTTGATCCGCTTCGTTCGCCGAGCCTTGGCCTCATAGTAGGACTGCACTGCCCGGGCCTTCTGCAGCTCTGCCCGCCGGTGCTGGGCCTGCCAGGGAGCACAGGGTGAGGGATGGGGAGCATGGGGTGAGGGATGAAGCCAAGGAAGAGGCCCCCAGAGCCAGAGCCCAGCAGGGTGAAGCCTCACCTCCTCCAAGCTCATGGCCTGCAGTGAGGCCATCTCCTCTGGCGTCAGCAGCGGGTCTGTGATAGGCTGCTGTGTCTTGTGGAGCAATCCAAAGATCTCCTGCTCCAGTGGAGTTCGGGCCTGTTGGGATGGTAAGACATGGCAAGAGAATGAGAAGAACTGCAAGGGCCGGTACTCTACTGGATGTCCCCATCCACTCTCACTGCCCCCAAGTAGGTCTGTGGAAGGCCCAGAGAAGTGATCCCCGTCTTGGGGGACTGGGTGGTCACAGCCCCACTCCACAGCCCTTGGGAACTCTCCCAGCCACATGGCCAGGTGAAGACAGGTAGAATTCCTCCCACATTAGCAAAATGGCCTCCCAGTTGCCAGGCAGTGCTGACCAGGTGGCACCACACAAGGAGTATGGAGCAGGAGTTCCAGGCCACGCAATGCCATGTCCCTCCGAAACAGAAATGGACCTTTGGGCAGATCAGTGTGAGTGACAGGTTTGCTGGGAGTTCAGCAGGGGCTGCCCCTCCCTTACCTGGGCATCTGACAACTCCTAGGCACGGCAGTGGCTTCCTGCCAGCAGCACAACCCCAAAAGAACTTGCATTCGAAACCAAACACATCCCTCTTTTGTAAGGAATGTTTCCAGGCATGCAGGACTTGGCAAACCAATCCCCTCTGTCTCAGCACTTGTGGCCAAGGGACACACTCCCACATACCTAGCCCTGAAAGGCTAAAAGGAGGAGAGGGGACAGAGCAGGCTCCAAACCCTCTGCTCACACCTTACCTGTCTTGTCCCAGATTAAATTTACACTTACACTGTGTGAGAAACACAGACTATCCTCCTAACCTTGCCAAGCTCAGTGGGCACCTGCCCAGTGTCAGCCACAGGCTGGGCCTTCCTCACCTCCATCACTGCCCCCAGCACAGCCAGGAGACATCGACCTGCCCCAGCTGATCCTAGAGCCACCCTCGCTGAACCCCCAGGGCCACCCCAGCCATGTGACCCCCAGTGCCCACCTTCCATGCCGAGGTGACTCTCTCCAGAGGGGTCACGGTGGTGACGTCCTGCCGCAGGGGGAACACCAGCTGCTCCGCACGCCGGTTCTGCAGGACCACCTGCTGCCACTTCCCCACGTCCTTCGAGGTGGTGACATAGGCGGCCTCCCTCACCACCTGAAGGGGAACAGGATGGGCAGAGAAAGGCGATACCAGCATCCATGAGGGGCACGGGGGTCCTGGGGGCTGACCTCAGACCCCCTTAGCTCCCTGTACTCACCCTCTTGGCCTCCTCTTTGCTCAGCGGCAGCTCCACCGCCACCTTCTGCTTCACTCTGGCCAGCTCCTTCCTCACGCTGCCCAGCGTGGATTTGGGACGGATGGGCTGCAGCAGCTCCGACAGAACCAGCTTTTCCCCAGCACCTACGCACAGGCGTGGCACTGCCAGGTGAGGGAGCTGTCCCAACCCTCACAGTGGGTCTCGGTGGGCAGCGTCGTCCCAGATCCCCGAGCCCTGCCCAGCTCCCTGCCTCACCTTTGCAGGTGACATTGAATTCAGACACCTGCCCGCTCGCCTCCGAGCGCTCCGCCAGCTTCCGCCTGCGAGAGAGGGACAGAAAACAATCCCAAAGATTCCCCGTGTCTCGCGGTTGCTCTGGAAGGTTTGGGGACGGTGCCGAGAGCAGGGACCGAGAACCGCCTCACCCGCCCCCCTTCCTATGGCGGCCTCTCGCGGCGCGGCTGCTGCAGGAGCCCCGGGGCATAAACGCCCGTACCCCTCACTCACCGTTTCCGTCCGGACAAGGCGCTGATCGCCTCCAGGAGCTGCCGGTGCCGCCGCTCGCCATCCTCCTGCCACACGGAACACGCGGTCACAGACCCAACTTGGCAAAGCGTGGCCGCGGGGATGACCCCAGCGTCCGCCCCCACGTGCTCCCCGGTGCCCCCACGGCACCGCCGGGCCGGGTCCCGGGCCCGATATCCCCGGCCAGACCACGCCGTCCTCCGCGGCACCCATCCTGGCCAGGAGAGCGCCCGGAACCCCGCAAAAAGCGGTGGAGGCCGGCCGGAGAGCCCATCGAGTTCTTTCCGGCCCCGCTCACCCCCTCCTCGCTCTCGCTGGCGCTCTCGGACGCCGCCGCTGCCGGGTCCTCCTCCGCCATGGCTGCGCACGCCGGTACTGCCGCAAAGCGCCACCGAGCGTCGTGCCGAGCCCTCGCGCCCTGCCGCAAAGTGCGCTTCCGTGACGTCCGGGTTGCCATGGCAGCGGGTCCGGCGGGAGGCCGGGAGAACCGGTGGGGACCGAGGGCGTCCCGGGAGGGACCGGAACACGGATACCGCCGTCCCGGCTTCGGACGGGGCCCCGGGGGCTCCGGGACATCTCTGGCTCTCCCTGGGCGCCCCCGGTTCCCCGGGCAGGGAGAGCCGGCGGTGCTACCGCGGGCCAGAGCAGCTCTGAGGGTCTCCGCTCGTCCGTTACCCTGGTGGGTCTCCCCAGCCCCAAGGATCCCAGGATTCGCTGTTCTCCCGCCAGTGCCGCGGGCTCGGGGACGGAGCTTCCGCATCTACGGCTCCTCCCGCCCGCCCGGACCCGGCTTCTTGGGAGCATTTTTGGGGTTGATGGGATTCAGAGGATCACTGGAGCAAATACACCGAGTTCTCAGCTCCGAAGAGGTGTCAGTGTCTGTCACTGTGCCCACAGCATCCGTTCTGCTCGTCCTCTTTGTCCTTCTCCTCCATCCCGAGCTGGGCGCACAGGGGGCTCGGGGCAGGGGCCTGCCCGAGGGAGAGGGATAACGAGCTGTTCCCCGTCTGCTCGCGTCTCCATAGGAACAACCGCGGGAAAAGTTCTGTATTGTCTTCTCGGATTTGGCGCTTCGGGCCCCGGCTTTGCTGGCAGCCACATGCCCAGCGGGAGCGCTGTACGTGGGATGCCAGAGTCGGCTGCCGGGGGTAGGATGCCAGGAGCGGGACGCCCCGAGGTGGGGTGCCAGGGATGGATGGGATGCCAGTGGCAGGATGCCAGGGTTGGGATCCTGGGCGGGGGAGCTCTCCGAACCCAACCCCAGGGTCTGAGTGTGAAAAACCGTGTGAAAACTACTGTGCGAAATGTGGGAATGTGTGGATGGGGTGGAAGGGGCGAGGAGAGGAACCCACGACGGGAGCATCCCGTGCGCTCCCCGCGGCGCAGGGGTTCGGCAGCCCGGTCCTTGTGGGCACCCGGTGCGAGAAAACGAAAAAGAAAAGAGGAACGGGGGGCAGCGCCGGTCGTTTCCCGCCGGGGGCTGCTCTAGGAAGTCTGGAGGGAGCCGCCGGGGTGGGGCGGGGCGGGGCCGAGCCGAGCCGAACCGAACCGAACCAAACCGGGGCCACCTCCGCCCCGCCCCGCCGCGCCCCCGCCACGTGCCGCTCCCCGCCCCGCCCCCGCCCTCCCTTGTCCGCACTGGGGCGGGGCCAACCGCGCGGAGTGGTAGCGTGCGCGACCAATGGCGAGAAGCGGCGGGGAGGGAGAAGTCGCCACGAAGTGACAGCGCTGGTGACCAATGGTGCGGCGAGAAGCACCGGGGTGGGTGGAGCTTTCAGGGAGTGACACCACAGGCGCCCAATCGGAAGCGGAAGCGGCGGGGCGGGGCGGAGGGAGGGGCGAGACCAATGGCCGCGGTGTCCCCGCCCCGTTGGGGCGCGGGGCGTGGCAGCCCCTCCCGGCGCGGAGGGAGCTATCGGCGCGGCCCGACCGGCACCGGGTGAGCGGCGGCGCGGAGCCCTTCCCTTCCCTTCCCTTCCCTTCCCTTCCCTTCCCTTCCCTTCCCTTCCCTTCCCTTCCCTTCCCTTCCCTT
>VZUI01004900.1:0-11160 GCA_013401135.1 Cettia cetti
GGCCCCTGCACCCCTGCATCCCCGCCTCTCCTCGGCCCCGGCCCCGGCCCGGCCCCGTCTCTCTTCCGCCCCCGCCCCGCCCCGGCCCGGCCCGGCCCGGCCCCGCCTCTCTTGGGCCCCGGCCCCGACCGCGGCCCGGCGCCGCTGTCGCACAGCTGCTGTGGTCGGATGGTCGGTGGCTGTTCCGTGGCGCGGAATGTCAGACAGGGGCCAAGAACTGTAGTCAAAAACCTCACAAATAAAAGAATAAAAAGATTTTTCACAAGCACTCTGCGCTGCCAGTGGAGGAGTGCCACCTACTTCAAAGACGTGCATTCTATTAAAGTGGGGAAGTTTCTTTTAATTCCACCCCCCCCACACACACACACACACTGTGATGTGAACATCAGAGCAGAATTTTAATCCAGTCGTAGTGAAATGCAGCTTTGTCGTCCTTAGCTAATTTTTTAGAGTATTGTCTTCCATATGAAGTGATTCTCAGTTAAGCAGTGATATCACAAACTAGTCTATCCCTGCCTCACAGTCAAAGCCCCCATTTTTAAGTTTACAGTATTTTTTTTAGTAGATGGCCTAGCAAAACCTTTGTGTAGACATAAAATCCTTGAGTTTTAGTGACACGTGTAGTCCACAAAGTTGCTGCGTCAGGATTTGTGACTACCAGGAGAGGGAGAACCTATTTTCCTTTTGCAAGAATTTTATTCTGATTCTGAAACACTTCCCAAAAAAACCCTTTCTTATATCTGAGTTGAATCTGACCAAGTTCAATTCTGGCTGCCGCTTTTTTATTGTGCCATCGTCAAGTGTATGACACTGCACGTGGCACAGCAACTCTCTACGGTCCGAGTTCTTCAATTTTTACCATTGTCACCTTCTGCAAGCCAGGTTGTAGGTACTTTTTATAGATAACTTTTTACACAAAACCTGGAGGTAGACCTCTGAAAAGTGAGTGATTTGGACTAGTGAGGGAACATGATCCCAGATGATAACAAAAAAAACCCAGTTTTACCTGTACAGATTTTTTATTTGAAAATTGATTTCTTTTGGTGTGATTAATGAACATAATATTCTTGTGAACCACTGATCACTTCTTGTAACTAGTCATGGATTTGCTTTTAACCTATTTAGCAAGCTGGACTGGTTCAGCACAGGGTCAGACGAACGCCAGAGCCAGCACAAAGGACTGAGAGCATGTGACCAGCAACCCTGGTTTATGGGTGTTTATGTTTGCACATGGCAAAGTGTGCAGAATCTCTCCTTTTGGTAACAGCAAGCCTTTAAATCAGGTCACATACCTCAGGGAACTTTATCCTTTGATGTTCTCTTCTGGCTCTAACCTGACTTTTATCTTGATGTTACAGGTATTTAACCGTGCAAGAGCCTCATCACTATAAACACTTTTCAGTGAAAACTCTTCCTTTTAATATAAAATAAAAGGAGATAAAAACAGAAGGAGAGAAAAGAGACATTAAAAAGACAATAGGACCATGATAAGATGGTCTTACCATCTACATTTACTTTGCAGTACACCAAGTCTTTATCTATTCATCCTAGAACAACCAAAGATTGTTTTCTTATTATGCTTAGTATGCAGCTTGAAGGATTGTTCAGCTAGGTCAGAGGTGTCACTGAGGTTAAGTCAGCCTACTCCCTGTGTACTACTAATTCCACACAGAAAAAGAAAAAAAGACGTGTGATTGTCATAGGAGACTTTCTTCTGAGAAGAACAAAATACCCAATATGCACCCTGGATCCACTTGTTAAAGAAAGTCTGCTGTCCCCCAAAGCCTGTGTTAAAGACATTAGGAGGACACATTCTACTCTGGTACAGCCCTCAGATTAATTATATTTATTCTTTTTTAAGCAGGCAGTGATGAAATTGCAATAAGAAGTCTTAGTGCAATCAAAAAGGGAATTCAGCACCTTGAGACTAACTGGTTAAGAGATCAGGAGCACATGTAAAATTCACCTTTGTTGTTCCACTTGCAGTGAATGATGAAGGAAGAAACAGGAAGCTGATCAAGAGAATAACAGATCAGTATCTGAATCTGAGAATGATCAGACTGGTCCCTGGCAGAATTTTGTGGGTTTTGATCATCATGGTGCTCCTAGGCTTATTTGTAGTATGCCTGTTTTTATCCCCTCTCCTCTTCAAATCTAGTTTAAAACTCCTTTAAATGAGGTGTCTTAACTCCTGAGTGAAGAACAATTTTTCTCTTTAATACAGATGCACCCCATTTGTCAGCAGCAGGTCTGGTAATCAAAAATACTCAAGGGTGGTGTGCCAGCAGACATTAGCAGATTTAAATTGCCCCTGTACTAATTTGTGCAGCAGGGGTGGTTTTTGAAGTGTTAGAAACCATGGAAGCACCTAAGAACAGTCACACAGGAATTAGATTTTCTTCCCCTAAAAAGGTGGCAGGATTGATAGCCCAACTAAAATGCATCTACACCAATGGAAAACATTGTGTAGCCCCACGATTGCAGCGTAAGCAGTAATGGAAAAATGGCAGGATAACTTGTGCTTCTGGAATGCTGCAACAAGTGGCTATTCAGGATCATCGGAGAAAGAGAGCCCTCTTTAGGAAGTGGAGAGGTTAGGGAGTGTTTTGACTATCATCTAGAGCTTGACAATAGTGATGGAAGAGTAAAACAAACTTTCTTAAAATTTGTTTTGTCCTTTTCTAAATGCATTTCTTGACTCCAAACTAAGAAAAACTCCAAACAGTACTCTAACTTAATGAATTTCACACTTCAATAAATGTACTAGACTTGGAAAGGCATCTAAACAAAACAATATAAAGACAATGCTGGTATTAAAAAAAATTGATATATTATTGCTATTCAGAACACTTCTTTCTAATAATCTGTGAGACTGTTTCAATCTATCTGAAATTAAAAACCCCCAAGATACAACTGTAAAAGAAAAACAATCCACCAAGAACAAGTAATGAAACAGTCTGTTTCAACTACAGTCAGTTTCTATTACATTATATTAATGTGTTTTTCCATTTTTGATCTTTTAATGCACCTTCAACAAATGAATGTTATTTTGCTTCTCTTTTAGTGACAGAATTAGAACTGTATCACTTAAAGTATTAATTTGTCAATTTGTACTCAAATTTCTGTGAAGATGATAGAAACTGTCCAGTATCTTTTGCTTCATTACTACTTCACTTATCCCACATGTCTAAGGAAACAACATAATTAATTCAAGTTAGTTCATCAAATCAAGAAGTTTGACTTACAAATTTTTTTCATATAGGCAATGGTTAAAAAACCTAATTGAGTTAATAACTTATGAGTGCAATTATTAAATGCTTTAGTCCACATTTTTTATGTTTGTCTCTATTTAGAGCCTATTAAGTTTTAACAGTTCTTAATTATTAAATTATTTTTCTTGGCATGATTATTTTTTTTTCATTCACAGCTTCACTTCCCATGGATATGACATGTCAATTTTTTCTCCATGTCTTTTCTTATACCTTATTTTATGAAGTTATTAATTCTGCCGTCTTTACTTCATTCTCTTAAATAAAAAATTTAAAATGTGTTTCTATTGACATTGAAGGATTTTTACTTGCTTCATTTCTAATTGGCTTAGGATCATTTATTTATTTTTTATTTAACCTGTCTCGGAGGTCCTTTCACAGTTGAGGATTGTTCATGCAGAGAGAATAATAAATAGCTGTACCCCTTTGTAGTGGGGATTTAAATTGCATGTAAGTGGAATGTGTGTTCTCAAAATAGTCTTCTTATGGTTATTTGATTACACTTTGGAATACTTTTGAAGTATTTTTAAGTGTTCTTTCTTATCATAATACAGCCTCAGTAAGACCGTATGTTATATGAAGTTTGAATGGGAGAGACAAATTTTAAATAATGTATTTAAGGCAAAATTTAGAACTGGAATCATTGATCCACAGTGTATGACCTGGAGGAGAGAAAACATCATTTACAGAAAGGATATTTGCATTTAAGAAGAACTGACGCTGAAGACTCTTTTTAAAAATTAGGTTAGATTAGATTAGATTAGATTAGAATACATTAGATTAGAAAAGTAGTAAATTTTATTCTTCTGGAAGTGGGAGAAAAAAGGGTGAAATATATTTCTTCAGATTTTTAAAAATATTTATTATTTGTTATTTGTTATTTGTTATTTATTTACATATTATTTCTCCTCCACTGACAGCTGTGGTATGTGTAAATGGTGTAAACGTCACTGGACAGTTTATTGTGATGCCTAATTCTGGTCACATGAACTGTACTCATGGATATCAGGTATCATGAGTATCAAAGAAAATTAGAAAATTGTTGGTTTGTGTGGCAAGGTTTTTGCAGTGGGGACTGTGGGGTGGTTTCTGTGAGGAGCTGCCCCCATGTCAGTGGAGAGGGAGGTGGAGGAGGCGTTGCTGCGGGTCTGGAGCTCATAGTTCCCTGCAACTTGTGGTGCAGCCTATGGAGAGGCTGCTGTGCCGCTGCAGCCCGTGGAGGACCATGGGGGAGCAGGGATCCACCTACAGCCTGTGGAGAACTCCATGCCAGAGCAGGTGGAAGTGCCTGAAGGAGGCTGACCCTTTGGGAAGCCCCCATGTGAGACGAACTGACCAGAGTCCCCATGGGCTACAGCCCCCACTCCCTGTCCCCCTGTGCTGCCATGGGCAGGATGCAGAGAAGATCATGAGGCTGAGAAAAGGGGAGGAAGGGGAAGGTATTTTAAGATTTTGTTTCTATTTCTCATTCTCACTCTGATTTAACTGGCAATAAAACATTAATTTCTTTCTTCAAGTTGAATCTGTTTTGTTCCTGTCAATAACTAGGGAGTCGCTGCCCTTATCTCTACTCATGAGCCTTTTGTTATGCCACTGTTGCCCAGTTGAGGAGGAGCGTGATAGAGCAGTGGGCACTTGGATGCCACAGTCAACCCACCACAACTGTTAGAAGAATTGGATCTGTAAGGAAACATGCAATTACATGCATGAAAAATTAACAGAAAATATCCCTTGGATATTTCCAAACTAGGGACAAAACACTGGCTTTGCTCTTTTCTCAAGCCTAGGACTATCTAGAACTCTGTGATGAAAAATAAAAGCATCCTGAAGAATTGCATCTCCCTTAAGCACTCCTATGCTGTGACAGTTCTAGGACTGCTCATGTATCTTACCACATTGTTCCTGTTAAATTTTCAGAACTTTTCAGTAAAAATAGCAGGTCAGATCTTATAAGAAATTGTTGGTGATAGAAATTCCTAAAACTGAAAATGGCTACTGGCTTTGAAGTCTAAAAATGCCCTAAACTGTCACATAATGACCGGCCTTTGGTCTCATGGTGTCCTACTGTTTGGCTGCTCACTACTCGCCTAGTAAATATTGCTGATACTGAAGAATAAAGAATTACCAAACCCTAATTACTAGAATCACAGAATCATAAAACCGTTACGTTGGAAGAGACCTCCAGGATCATCAAGTCCAACCCAACCCTAACCTCTACTAAACCATGACACCAAGTACCACATCCAGTCTTTTCTTAAACACATCCAGAGATGGTGACTCCACTGCCTCCCTAGGTAGACCATTCCAATACTTTATTACCCTTTCTGTAAAAAACTTTTTTTCTAATATCCAGCCTATATTTTCCTTGGCATAGTTTAAAACAGTGTCCTCTTGTTCTGTCAGTTGCTTCCTGGAGAAAGAGATGAACACCCACCTGGCTACAGCCACCTTTCAGGAAGCTGTAGAGTGATAAGGTCACCTCTGAGTCTCCTTTTCTCCAGGATAAACAGCCCCAGCTCCCTCAGCCACTCCTCACAGGGTTTGTGTTCCAAGCCCCTCCCCAGCCTCGTTGCCTCTTCTGTATGAGCTTAAGTGTCTCAGTGTCCTTCCCAAACTGAGGGCCCAGAGCTGGACACAGCACCCGAGGTGTGGCCTGACCAGTGCCCAGTACAGGGGAAGAATGACCTCCCTGCTCCTGCTGGCCACACCATTCCTGATCCAGGCCAGGGTGCCTTTGGCCCTCTTGGCCACCAGGGCACACTGCTGGCTCTTGTTCAGCTGCTGTCACCAGTGCCCCCAGTTCCCTTTCTGCCTGGGCACTGTCCAGCCACACCATCCAGCCTATAACGTTGGAAGGAGGAAAACTTTTAGTCAACGTTTGAGGGGGGGGAAAAGATTCTGTAAAGGTGAGAATATTTAATGGGCTCTATTTTTCACTTATAGTATTCTTAGAGATCTTTACATTTTTCAAAGTTTATTGTACTTAATGAGAGGTAAAATGTAAAGAATGTAAAAGTAAATGACTGATACTTAAATAATTTCAGCAAATGGCATCTCCTTATGATAACATTGAAGAAAATCTCTTGTCATCAGTTTCCCTTTATCACTCTTTAATTCCCAGGAAACTCCTGGAACCTAATCTTGAAAGAGTTAGTAAGTTAAACAACAAGTTAAACTAAGGATCTGATTCAGAACCCACATCTGTTAATGAGAAGGGATGTTATCCTTTTCTTTGAAGGGAATAACTTCAGTGGATTTCAGATCTTGTTCCAAGTGACTACAAACATACTCCTACATCTCTGCAAGGAGAAAGTTTATCTGTGCAGTTCAGGTTGTATTTGAACAGCAAACACAGTGAATTTTTGTTATTTAACTAAAAAGAATAGTATCATTTTGGATTGCAAAACCTGGCAGATCAGTGAAATACTGAGAACCTTGATCTCCTAAATCTTAGTTTTTTCATCTATGTATTAGGTCTTGCTGGTCTTAATATAAATGAAGACATTATCTTTCTTTTTTTGAAGAGAACATTTTATGAAGCTGAATGTGCAATATAAGAGTGGAGAAATCAAGTACAAAAGCATCAAAATACATCTGTAGTCTGTGATAAGTGGCAGCAAAAATGCTAAAATGAGATAATTTTTAGAGTATTTTACGAAAAATCATTTGGGTGTGGTATTCCAGTTTGGGCTGCTACCAGACCCACTGTAGACAATGGGATATATGCATCTAAATAATTTATTTAGACTTCATAAGTTAAGAGTAGGCAGGAGCACATCCAGTGAAAAACAAAAGGGAAAATGGACTCAGGAATGACTTGAAAGGCTGCATAGGTATTTGGATAAACTTGTCTGCTAAGGGTACATCCTTTGGACATTAAGTAAAGAAAAGAAGAAGGAAAAGAAGTCAGTTCAGTGCAATGACTTTCTTTCCCAATTCCTCTATCACAACTAAAAATGTAAATGTAGTTACAAAGTAACAAAGTAGTTATGTTGTGCTAATGAACTAATTATGCTAAAAAGCACAAGTGCTGTTCTGCCCTGAGGGAATGATATTAATCAGGAACTGCTGATGCTCAGTCATTTTTCTAACATATTTCTTCCCACAGATATGTGATTTCTAATATTATATCTGTAAAGATGTACAACCTAATATTCTTGGAAAATTCACATTATTCTGGGATACTCAGGTACATAGAAAAAATGAAAATTAATGTCAAATACATCTCTGTGATTGTGCCACTAAAATCTAGTGATGCAAGTCACATTCCAGTATCTGTGTTAGCCTATATAACTTCTTACAGAGAATTACATTAAAAACTAGTCTTGGCAGTTTTCCTCTAATAACAGAACGTGAAGGATATGTATATAGCAACTACCTAACGAAAACTAACAGGTTTGCATATTATAGTTCCAAAGACCAGAATACTGAAATTATTCTAAAGCTGATCCTTGAGGTATGTAGAGATGATAGAAAGTGACACATGGAAAAGGCCGTCTGTCTAGCAAGCAGTAACGTATTCTTGAATTTGTATAGATTTGCATACACAAACTATTTCTGTAGCTGGCAATTCTGACAGTATGAGCTAGAATCTGGTCTTAGATGGAACAGATGGACAGAGAGTTTGAGACAGGTTTCTCAATCCCATTGTGGAGATTGATAACTTTAATAGTAGGATTGTATGCCTTGCCCATAGATGCTCTGGAAAAATAAAGACAGTAGTTTACTTCTCCACATTCCATTACAATGTCCTATCCAGAATACATTATGTGCAAAGGTAGTTTCAGAGCTAATTATCATGTGCTGTGAATTTAATTTGCTTCTAGACAGTTTTTGCTCTATTATATATATTGGGGTGTGTGGTTTTTTGTTTTTGTGGGGTTTTTTTTTCTCTCTTCTAATTGATGTTCAGATTGGAAGTGAACTGTTTTTTAAATTTCTAAATTCTCAAAATTGTGCAAAAAATTACAACTGACACATAAATGAATAGACTCATTTCTCTCCCTCAAAAGTTTATGTAAGTTACTGTTTGAGTGAAAAGTACTTATGAGACAGTTAAGGATACAGAATCACAGAACTGAAATCCCTGAGCTGAAAGGGATCCAATGAGGATCATTGAATCCAACTCCTACAGGGCAACCTAAAGACAAGTTATCTCCTTCTTGAGCACCAACAGGCCTGGGGCCACTTCCCTGGGTTACTTGTTCCAGTGCTTGGCTACCGTATCACAGAAAAACTTCTTTCTAATATCCAGTCTTATCTTCCCCTGATATTTCTTATATCCCCCTTACCATTCCCTCGTGATCTATCACCAGAACATCAGAAAAAAAGAGATCACTCCACTCCTCCCACTCCTCTCCTTTGGTATGTGTACCTAAGCATTTTTCCCAACATGCTCCAGCAATTTCCTGAACCTCTTTTTGTCTGCTGTATGACAGAGCCAGTTAACCTCTGGAAATTTGAAGTCACCCATAAGGACCAGAGTAACTGCTCTGGAGATTTCCTTTAATTCCCTTTAGAATGATATATTGGTGGCATCATCCTGGCAGGCTGCAAATTAGCTTGTACACTGAATGCAAGCACATGCTCCTTTCGTGACACTGGGAAGCTCACCAGACAGTGACAGAAGTGCTACCCATATTTTAAGTGGTTATCAGAAGGAACTGCAGACAGGACACAGTGTGAACACAATTTATTTTTCCTAGTCTAACTGAAAAAAATCCCCTTTGAATTTTCATGAGGGAAAAATGAAGTAGCAGGTATGAATTCTTCTTAAGTAAATGTGTGATGTATAGCTTTCTACTTTATCAGGAAGTTATGCTCAGAAGTGTTCTTGTAAAGAACTTTTCAGTCGGGTTGAGGATTTCCATTACAATTCTTCATAGCAGTAAACAAAGGAGTGTTACTTTTTTACATAATTGTTAATAATATTTCCAAAACTAGTTATTAGAATTTCATCACCCACTTAGTGTTTAAGCAATAGGAAGCCGAAATGATGCAATTTAAACATGTAACTCTTTATTTTCAGTGATCTTCACACAACTGTAAAATAAACATCTTGCCTCTCAAGATCTGTCACATGTCATTTACCATATAGTTAAAATCTGGCTGAAACAGACTTTTAGTGAAAGATTAGTTGTTACAAGTATGACGTTATCAACTTCTGGACTTGCCAACCATATTTTAGTGTGTTATACCTACAAGAGATGTATATGGATGTGCAGTTGAATTAATCCTGCTGATACTTCAGGACTTCATAACGGATCTATTTTTACATTCAGAATGGAACATGAGAGAAGGAATGTAAACAAATATTTCAGCATAGTTTTTATACAGGAATAGTAAGAATTTTACCCCTCAAGTATCATTAAAAAACAACCCCCAAACCAAAATTGCAACTTGCATAACTGCAACTTTCATAATTGTGGTCCGCAATTAGTTTGAATTAATTGTAGTTAGTAATAGTTTAATATTGTTAAAATGATTTTAGTGGTGAGTCCTTTCCTCCACTATCAGAATGATAATTTTCTTCTTTAAATACATATTTATAGGCATTGCAATGCCATCAGCAGCTGCAGAATCTAGTGGCCTGTTTTCACGTTATCTTACATGTTTTCTGGATAACTAATAGCACTCAGCAAGGTGAAAAAAGGATGTATTTTCCGGATAACTAGGTTTAAACGAATTGTCTTCATCCAAATTCATTACATCATGCCCAATTAAGGCAGTATTATTAATAGCAAAAAACCTATAAATTCACACTTACAAAAGCCATTCTGATTTTTTATCTCTAATGCATAAAGTGATGCTGAACCATATTGCATATGGCTGCTGCTAAATATATTTTTAATGTGAAAAATAAAATCCAGGTAAAATGGTTAGATGAAATGCCTAGTATAAACCAACAGAATGTTTCTGTAGGCATAATAAAATTTATTCAAAGTTTGCCATCTCTGCCTGTATATACAGAGATGCGGTTGGAGGTTGAATTTGTTTCTTTTTGTTTGTGGAATTTTTCCCCATTGGGTTGCCAAGAGAACTAATTGCTGGGTGCTTATGGGTGCCTGGCCAAGACAGGGAAGGAAGGGGTGGGGGGCAGTTGCTCTCGGGCTCCTGGCATCGTCACCACCGCGGGGCTTCCTGCTCTCACCTACCGGCCCGGGATTGTTCCACCGTTCCAGCATGGTGCTCTCAGCGAGATCAGACTGCCCCGAGCTTTGTGAGAACAAAGCCCCTCGAGGTCTTGCCTGGTTCTGTTTAGTATTATTGTTGTAATTGTCATTGTTTGTTTGCATTGTTATAAATACTAGTAAAGAACTGTTATCCCTATCCCGTAACTCTGCCTGAAAGCCCCTTTAATTTCCTAAATTATAATAATTCGGAGGGAGGGGATTTGAATTCCACATTTCCTAAGGAGGTCCTGCCCCCTCCTTAGCAGATACCTGTCTTTCAAACCAAGACAGATGCTGTGACTCAATTGTTTTTGTGAGGTCTCTTTCTTTCACCATTGTTAAAATGCATACACCATTACAGGAAGTACATGAGATACGGAAGTGTAAAGGGTGGCCATTGTCATTATCACCTGTAATAAAATGGCCACAAATATTAACTATTTAGATTTTTACAGTGATGAACACATCTAGTGTGGCAGGAGAATGCACAGATTCAGAGCTACCGCAGGACTAGTGTAAATCAACCATAGTTGGTTGGGTTTGTTTTCCCTAGTACCAATTACAAGATGTTTCAAAGAAGTATCAAGGTTCCTTAGTACAAAACTGTCCTGGTTTAGGACAAATTAGGAGGAGAATCTCCACGAGGAGACAAACCTCCACTACCCCTTCCCCCCAACCCCGGGTTCGGGAAGGAACTCCTCGGAGGAAAAGTGGAAAAA
>VZUI01004901.1:0-21644 GCA_013401135.1 Cettia cetti
TCCTTCCTTCCTTCCTTCCTTCCTTCCTTCCTTCCTTCCTTCCTTCCTTCCTTCCTTCCTCCTGTCCTTCCTGTCCTTCCTTATTTCCTTCCTTCATTTCCTTCATTTCCTTCATTTCTTTTTCTTCTGGGATTTACCGGATTTATTCTCTGGTCCATGGACTTGGTGCGTGTATGTATATATTTTTTATCTTTTATACATCTGTTTTCACTTTGCACTTTCAATGAGCTATAGCAGACAATAGTGAGAGAAACATCTGAAAATGCAAGGAGACAGAGTTGCATATGTGTTTCATTTCTGCGGGTTGGTCGGAGAAAACAACAAAAGGACACCTGGAGGGGGTGTGTGTGGAATAAACACAAGTTACAAAAGGGATTGTGACCCTCTAAGAGGGAAAGGCGAGTACAACGAAAAAGGGCTGCAAAAAGTAAGGAAGAGCAGTAGAAGTGAAGCAAGAAAGAGAGGCAAGGAACACTGATCTAGAGCAAGAAAAAATACGTTAAAAACCGGCTGGATGTTCCCTAACTTTTTTTAAAAAGAAGAGTAAGAAGAAAGACATGTCGGTCCGGATAAACAAACTAGGAAGACGCACCTGCCGAAAATATGTATCTGATCTATCTAAACAAATGTGTATCCATCTATACATTTATATAGGGAGATCTAGAGCATACCAACAATAATTGCAATCCTGCATCGAAGAGGTAAGTCTCACAATTCTCTCTTTTATGAACATGGAATCAAATCCTTCGAGTGGCCAGCAGTAGTGACATCCCAGGCAGTATTAGTTTGGCTGGGCTGGACTGTGTGTTTGCTTGGTTTTGCTACTTTTTTTTTTTTTTTTTTTTTTTTTTTTTTTTTTTTTTTTTTTTTTTTTTTTTTTTTGTGGAGGAAACAGGGTTCAGTGGGAGACAACCATATGGGGAGGGAGGGCAATCCCATTGTCTGTTCGCCAGAGGATCTCGTTTTGCCCTGGAAAAGACGATCAAACGGAGTCAGGGTCCACTCAGGAAAGTAAAAGGGATGACGGGGTTGGGGAGAGGAGGGGTGGCGGGGGGAGGGAATGCATGTGGGTGCATGTGGATTTAATACCAGTGAAAGTATTACAGGGGGATCAGATTTAGCGAGCGAGCGAGAGGGAGCTTTTGAACATCTGTCTAATGCAGCTAATAGAAGTGACATTAGTGATATTGGAGAGAGAGAGACACCACCGCCGATCGGGCTGGGATTACGGGAGTCTACCCAATCCGATTAGCTGCTGCCCCTCTCCTGCCAGCCGCCGAGCCCGATCCCGGGCCCCGCCGCGCCGGGAGCGGCCCCGCTCCGAGCCCCTCCGCGCTCTGCGAGTCCTGCACAGCCCCGGGCCCCGGCGCTGCGCTCCCGCTTCTCGCCGCCCCCGGCAGCCGCGGCTCAGACCCTTCGCAAAACGACTCCGGAGGGGCAGAGCCCCAGCCCGGCGGTGGCGATCAAGACGCTCGGGTTTAATATTCATCAATACACCGCGATGAAATTCCACCCCGCTCCCGAGGAAACCTTTATTCTCCGGCTAATTGTAATTTACAATTACGCTTTACACCTCATCACGTAGGAGGTTAGGAAACAAGATTCTTCCATATAATTATTGTCCTCCTTAATCTTATTCCACTGCATATCACCTCGCACAGCAAAGTCCTATTGTTCCCTCCTACCCATTGTACCAGTCATTTAAACTAGTATATAAAAAAAAGTCTGCATAATTTTAGACATCGCATCTACGCACGCCTCTGAGCACGAAGCAAAACGCATCAATGGGTTATAACTTCGGTAGCAGGGGCGGCCGGCTGAACCGGGCAGGGTCATACAGCTCAGGGTTCCCCTTGCTGGGCGGGTGGGCAGGTACCGGGGCCGCCGTGCCAGGACGCACTCTGCTTTCGGGTGGGTTAATAGGTATTTTCCCTCTAGTTTACTTATCAAGTAGACGAATTGAAAAGCTTTCCTTGGTTAATGGCAGGCGAGATACACAGAGACATACACTTATGAACTCCTTTCACCTAAGCAAATATCTCCTGCCCACACGCACTGTATGCCTTACGATCCTCGCCTAACTGTGACTGCAGCCTTCAAAGTAAAGTGCATCTCTCTAGTTCTCCAGTGCAGGGAAAATGCCTGCAGTTTGTACCTCCAGGCATTACAACATGCCTCAGCCCAGCTGAAAACAACACTGCAGCTGGAGTTCAGCCGGCCGCAGAGGAGTGTCACTGCCGGCAGCTCTGCCAGGGACGCTGCCAGGGGCTGCCGTGGGGCTCTCGAGTACTATCAGGTTCAGCCTTGTGCCTGACTCTTCACAAGCTGTTTAACCACCCGGTAGGAGCTACGCGAAGCACGACTCACAGGCTCACTAGCATCCAACTCATGAATTACAGAAAATTGATGCCCTGCTTAAAATTCACAGCAGTGAATTTGTAACGTTCACATTTCTGCGTGACAGTCATCTTGCAGGGAGATAACATCTAACAGCTCCTGAGTTTCCCCCTTGAAACGCTGTGGGAATAACATGGCAAAGGCCAAAAAGTCTCTCTGTTGTTCATTCACACACAGTGCACACATCAGAGTATTGTGCAGCAGTTTCATGATTTGTAGCACATCAGTACAATATCTATCTCTGAGAAACTACACTGGTGGGTTTTTTGGTTTTTTTTTTGTTAGACTGGCTGGGAGTTTGTTGACTGGACATTAAAACCTTTCTTCCTATAAACCTTTCTTGCCCAGGTGAGCAAATTTTACTCATCTTTCATGTCTAAATATCAGGTACCATAGCTGCTATTAAATTTAAAATCCCAAATTTTAATCGTTACAATCTAGTCTGCATCAGCTTCTTAATTAAATAAAGTTGAGGCAAAGAGCTGATATTAGAATTAGGAGATATCACCATTGAAGAAGGCATATAATGCGGCCTGGATAAAGTCTTGTTTTGTCACCCATTCATCTCTGAACATTTGCCATTTAAACAAGAAAACAAAAAATGTTCCCCAGCTCCTAACAATCCTTATTTTCCATAAACATCACCAATTATTTTCAGAATAAAAGTTCATAAACTTAACGTGGGAATCCAGATAGTCTTAGAAGAACAAATTCTATCCTACCCTGAGGCCCTATGTAAGTTTTGTTCTTGTATTTCTGTTGATTGCAAAGTTGTGTTTCTTTTAAGTGACACACTCTTGAGTTACTATTTTCTTATTAACTCTCTGATGTTCCTAATAAAAGCAATAGCTTGCATCATCCAGGTCATTCTTTGTTCTGAAACAGAGGGTTTTTTGCTAGGTGGATGTTAGATAAATTCAAAGGCTGGCCAGTAGGAGACAGCGACAGTTTGGGGATCATAGCATCTCTCTACTATGTGCACGTGCAGTTCAAAACGCTAAAGAATTTTGGCACAAATTTGTGCGTCTGTAGTGAAAAAGATGACCCTGAATCCTGTTTTCTAGATCCCCAAACTTCATATGAGTTGTGTTTATAGATTAACATGAGGTGCCCTAAATAGATTTACTCCATTTTAGCATTTCTTAATATTTCATTGGATTTTTAACCACATATATTTCTAAATATTAACACATACTTAAATTAAAATATGGAAATAAAATTAATTTTGTAACAGATTCAATTTATAGAAAGAAAATTGTAAAAACAGACACATCTACTATTTAATACAATGCTGGATTTTACCCCTCAGTGCAAACAATTTTTTTTCTAGTATTTTCCATTATTTTTAGTAAGTTTTATTTATACACTGCAGTTTTTGAAAAATATGTTTAGGACATTCCATATAAGCATTCAATGGATTCCATAGTGCACCCACTCTGATGAGTAAAAATAACCATTTTAAAGCTCTTTTGTGAGCTGCTTATATTCCTCCTTACATCCCTGACACTTCAGAATGGCATGTGTCCTGTACTGGAAACAGAGGGCCGAGAAAATGAATATGATATTGAATATCAAAATAACAAGAGCAGTTGCTTATATACTGCTCTATAAGGGTAATTTTAAGTTACCAACACAGAGATCTACATACAATTGTCTGCAGATAGGACCAAGCCAGGCTGCAGGATCCTCTACTTAGATAAATTTTCTCATCTTGAAAGAAGAGGTCTTTTTGCTCCCATTAGCTGAACACCAGCACGATACAGTACACAAATTCCAGAGTAGTCATGGACAAGTAGAGTGGCTTTTAGAGAATAATTAATTGGCAGATTGTCTTTTGGATATTATTACAGCTGTTCCTGCTGATTATTTCAGATGCCAAACCCTAGAGTGTCACACACTAGTCAAACCAGGAACCAGAATGCTTGTCCCTGCTTGGTGTTTCCTTTGTAAGCAGGAGACCCTATCTCCTGTTTTGGTTTGTTTGCCTGTGACTCTGGTGCTAAGAACACCACTGCACCTGAGCTTTAAATGCAGTAGTACTAGCTAAAATGTCATAGATTAGATAAAACGTCTGAGGTAAAGCTTAGGAAAAAATATAGAGAAATGTAAGAGAAAAGACAGAGAGAAAAATGTGTCTTACAGGAAAAAGGATTTGATGAAAAATATGGATCAACAAGAAGGCAGGGAAATTTGGCATAGTTTTCTTTTACCAAGCAATATTTACCAGTAGTTCTTTGGACGAGGTAATTCTTTATCACACCATTTCCTCTTGTCCCTTAAATATTTATGTATTCCCCAGGCTACCATGGCCAGCTATGCCAATGAACAAACGGACTGGGAGATCTAAGAAAATCTCAGCATAGGAAAGGAAAAGTACAGATTCAAGAAGAAGTGATGTGGTCCACATTCTTACCCCTGCAGGATCGTCTTTCAGTCTCATCTGTGTATCAATGCTTGCACACACAGGCACACCACGTACCTCCTTTGAACTGCTTCTCAGCAAATATTGCTTTAGCAGCCAACTGTGCCAACATATCACATCAGTAACTCTACTAGTGCCAGGAGGGAAGAGTGAAGGACCCAGATGGAGGGGTATTGTCAGCACCTACATTTGATTGCCTATAAACCAACCAAGTAAACCTCAACAGTGATTTCTTTATACCCCACAAGCTATAATGTGTTGGTAATCATGACTGGAGTGTGTTAGAATGGGACTGGCCAGCTAATGGAGATGGATTCCTAACGGCACTTTTTTGTATCTTTTTAAAAATATGATTTGAAGACTTGAGAAGAATACAAAGCAGATGACAGGGGTAGCATTCACCATTGCTGTGGGCAAGGCACTCTCAGGTAGCTGATGCACCCCCACTCATATTGATCTGCCAGAGCAAACCCCTAACTTGGAAAGTAACTGAGTAAAGCTGCTTCTTGCTTACACTGGAGTGAATTGAATATACTTCAGTAAAAAAGTCCATGCAGTTCTACTGGTGCAAGCCTGCTGTGTAAGTGATGTGAGAATCAAGCCCTATTTCACTCACCATTGCAAGGGGATAATTTATGATTTGGGCTGTTCAGCTGCTGCCACAATGTTTGAGCCTGGGATCAATGGTGCTTGGGAATTGGTGCATCTTGTGCCACACACAGAGGTGAGAAGAGGGTTTGGCTGGGTTTGTATTGCTGTTAAAATCAGGGAGTGAGTGGACATTTCTCACAGATTCTGGCACAGTGCAAGTGGAGGACAGCTCTGAGCCTAGAGAAGTTGTCTAGGGTTCTAGGCAGTTTTTCTCCACCCCCTATTAGGCAGGCCGTGTGCCTATGAAAGCCATGATTTTTACTATTTACTTAGTGAAATGGTGTAACAATACTTTGTGATGGTCCTATTAGCTGAAAACATGATCTTTGCTGTCTTTTCTGAACTCCTCTTACCTGCTTACTATTACTTGTCACCAAGGGCAGCTTTTCAGTTCTGTTTCTGGATCCTGGTTTCACTGTTTGGATATATTCTTTTGAATGCTTTCAGGAGATTATATCTTCATTAACTAAAAGGACAAATAAATAAAAGAGTGAGAAGCTTGCTTTGTTGTGCAATTAAACTCTTAATTTTTGCAGTGTAATTCTGGAAATAGGTCTGGTTTTGTAAGCATTAGTCTAAATGCAATTTTAATTTCACTGTGTGTCTAAATGGGGAAAGAATGTCTAGGGGATGTGACATCATACTTAGCAGTAGGACACAGCCATTCATTTGGAACATCATGAGCTGTGCTAAAAGGAAGAATTGTTGTTAAATAAATTGTGTTTTAGGTATTCCTGAGTTTTGGCAGGAGAATGAGGTACACCCAAGCGAGATCATTGCAAGTTTCCCATGCCTCCCTTGGTTTCGAATTCACTCATCAGCAAATAGAAACCAAGTCTTGATTGTGGCAACACTGCATATAAGTAACTGCTTGGCCACCCATTGCAAAAATCATGTCCTGCACTTTCTCCTGATTTCATTCCCACAAATTTCGACCCACACAATTGAAGGGAATTATCTGTTTCTAACAAAAAGCCCAGGCATTTGGCAAAACAAAAAGTCCCATTTAATCAGGTGTATTTTTAATCTCACTACATTTTTGTTCTCTAAAATTGTTCTCTGTTCAGCACTAGTGCTATTATTTGACTGTAGAAATAGCAGGGCTTTGTTTGTTATTTCCTGCAAATGTTTGTGTCTTGAATGCTTGTATCTCAGATGTATTCAGGGGTTGACTTTGCCTATTGTGCTTTCAAAATTCAGGAGATTAGCATTAAGCTTTGGCAAAGATTTATGCTGCTACCAAAGATCTTTGGAGAAATGTGGACTTAAAAAAATGAACCTGATGCTAATGACATTTGTAGGCTAAATTCAACTATGTCATAAATCACAGAAAAGGTTGCATGCAGTGTTAATCAGAGACAGAATGATGAGGCATATGTGCTTACAACAGGGTAACTTGTCTAAGGCTGGCCTTGAATTTGTAAAAAGAGGGTAACTCAAGCTGGTGTATGCATACATGGTGCGTGAGTGTATGCATATCAGGGAAAGTAGAGCTTTATCCCACAGTGGCTGTAGGAAAAACCCTTAATCTGGATTTATTTGAATTTCATTCCCAGAGTGACGTAGAAGAGTCTTAGAGCCAATCTGTACCGCACAAGGGAGTTAGGTGCAGATATATATGTGCCGAGAGCCAGAGAGCTTGAAAAGCAAGTCAGCCCTGTGCCAGGAGCAGTGGCACTGTGCAGGGGGAGCCCCTTGGCTCCAGTACTGCAGAGCTTGGCTGCTTGGTCCCAGGTTGTAGGGAGGGGCTCCAGTGGCAACCACACACCAGTCCCTCTACCACCTGCCTTCACACAGTCATCACTTCTTCCTTTTGCCATCAGTGCTCCACAGTTTGAACTCCTTGACCAGTTTCAGTTTTTCACTTCTGAGCTCTAATTGTAGCCTTTGGATGCTCTATTGCTTTCTTTTCTTCCTGGATTTTTGTAATCCTCCTAACCCACCTATGCTACAGGACTGATCTGCCACCTTCTATCTATCTCAGATACCTGATATTTCCAGGGCTTCCCTGTTCCTACCTGTGCAGTCCAGGGGCGTAGAATGCACAGCTCCCATTTTGTGACTCCAGCCTTGACTTACAAAGCAGAAGAGGGATATGTTCAATGTTGTCTCCTGATAAAAAAACTTCAGATTGGCTGAGGCAGTGAAATACTTATTTCTTTAAGTAAAAACAACTTTAGAGCTTTTCCATTTCTGCCCTAGCAATGATTAAGACAGATGCCACATGAACCTTTGAACTGTGGGCAAACTGCAGAACACGCTAAGACCAACAGATGTGTTAAAACTCTTTCCTTCTGGTGAAATGAAAGGCACAATTAAGTGTCTAGTTAGGAAATAGCTGTAGACAACAGAAGGCATAGCTGGAGGTATACAGACCTGAGCAAAAGACTGTTTGAGGAAGATTGAGTGAGTCTGTAACAGGATGCAAACTGAAGCTGTTGCTGTCATGAAAAGTTCTTTCCCATCCATTCTTCCAGCCTTTTATTCCCACCCTTGCACCTCTCCTCTGCTCTGTGTGTTAGTGTAATGCATTGGCAGATGAAACAGGGAACAGCATGACTAAAAGTCACCTAGTGAAAAAACACCCCACATTTATGACATTAGTTCAGCATAAAGTCGTTGAATAGCCACCACTGCAAGGATATAGCTAGCAAGATCCCTGGCCTTAGTCTAAAATCCAAGGGAATCATTTGATGTTCCATGTGCAGGTGGGAGAATGAGAGAGGAGTATGACTCTGGGTGGAGGCAAGGGAAGGACATTTTCAGATGCAGGGTTGACTAAGAAAGCATACAGGTGAGAAAATGAAACAGCTTTATTCTTCTGAGCTGTGTGATGCACTGACATCTCACACTGATGCATGAACTTGATTGCAGCAATGAAATGTTTGTTTTGTAGAATACGCTTCCTCAGCTACCACAAAATATTTTATAAGAACTTGGTATTGTATAACTGCTCGTGTCCTAGAATTTAAGCTAGGCTATGCATTTTTAAAACACACAGTCTTTCAAGGTGTGTTCCCACAGAAGCTGTCCTCAAAGCTAGTATCAGAGTAGAGACCTTTATATGACCCCTGTGATATCTACCTTGGTATGACTTGAGAAGTGGTCTGAGACTCAGAATAGAAATACCTCCAAGACTCTGGTTCCTTCTGCATATAGTGCTTAATATAAGATGAGATTAATTCTGTTTCAGTGTAAATTTAAATATAAATTTCTTAATGCTAATATTAAAAAAAAAATACACTGAAAAGTAAATATGCATGCTTTGATAAATATCAGTTACATATTGGTGTATCAGGACACTTTTCTTAATCTTTCCAGAAGTGGTAAAATTCTAGCATTCCATCTAGATTGTGGAATGAGATAAAACAAGTGCTACTATGAAATCATGAGGGTGATTTTTTTCCTTAGGAACTATAGTCAAGATCATCTGGCTATTCTTATTTTTAATCATGTCCTACTTTGGGTTGTTTTCCATGAGGTTTCTGGAAGATATTTTTCCCCTTAATAAATTAAATTCATATTCATTTACCATAATGAAATTCAAAGTAACTTTTAATTTAGAGTTTTAGCTTATGATAACAATTTCTTATGTGATGCAGTTGCTATTTTAAGTTTTTCTCTCTAGCTTGCTCAAGGAAGAGTGTAATGGACTTTGGCTGGCTATCTATAGCAACTCTAGAATGTTTGGCTTTTTTATTTTAACATATTGCAATTTAATTAATTTATAATATTTAAGATATTAACACCAAAATCCATTTGATAAAATGAATTTTATATGTTATTTATGGGGAAGACACTTAAGGATTTCAGTAATTCTTAAAAAAAATTATATTTTTTCTTCAGAATTTTTGTTTTTTACTATATTTTATAGGTGTTCATTTGTATTTGATGTAGGTTTTAAACTTCAGATTTATGTCTCAACACCTCGCAACAAATTTTGTAAATATTCTGTGGGGGCTTGGTCCTGAAACATAAACACTTCTTCTTATTGAGGCACTGAAGAAAAACAGACCCCCTCATTTATTATGTGATATCCAGGAGGCTAAGGAGATTTTGATCTCTTTTTTTTTCAGGAACATCTTCTTCAGCAAGAGTAATGAAATGTTATTATGCTAAGGTGAATCATAATAAATGTTATGTCTTGGTTGACACTGAAAAATAAATCAAAGAAAGTTGTGAGAAATATTGGTGACTCTTTTTTCCACAGAGATTTGGACCGGCTCTATAAATTAAACAGTATGCGATGACAGCTTTGAGGCGGTAAGTAAACCATTCAGTAGATAATCTCCATAGTAACAAAAAAATTTAACCATCTCAAACCAAAATAGCACATCTGGACCTGGCTGGGTCATATGGCAATAGGGAAAATTTTATTGCTGGCAAAAGTAAAAACACACAAGAAAACTGCAGAGCTTAATCCTTGTTAGTAGAAATCAGTGAAGTAGCAGCCATGTGTTTGAAAGGATTCTGATCCTATAACACATGATGTATTTGCTCATCTTTATGCTGTGTAAGGACCTTGTTGTGATCCATCTGCTGTTTGCAAGTTAACAGTAAAAACAGACTCTCCCTTAGTAAGTATGGGGTCCAGTCCTAAAAAGTCTTGCTCATGAGAGTAGTCCCAAACAATTAACAGAATGCATTTGAGTAATAACTGATTCACTACATTCCTAATTAGCAGTATTTGATTTTAATTGCACTAAACTTCAAAGCTGAAGACCTATTTTACAAGACAATTTCTTTAGTGCTAAAGATGGAATAATTTAATTGGAGTGGGCACAGAAACTCGCAGATAAAGACTGAACTGCTGAAGGGAATGCAAAATTTTCTTCAGTAAGGACAGTGTGACATCCATATCTTTCCCTGAGAACAAAAAGGAGCAGGGGCTCCACTTCTCATCTGGTTCAAGCTGTGCGAACTTTGGGTCAAGCCTTGCTAAACTAGTGCATATCTGATGGTAGGAGGCATCCACAGGGTCTTTAGGAGTTGTGTGGGGTTCAGCCTGCTCCCTTATCAAAACCCTCATTTTTGGCTTCAGTATGGGGTGTAAATCTTCCCCTTTCTAAGCCTGCAAGTAATCAGGGAAGGAAACAAGCATAACTTTCATTCTTTTTGGTGAAATTACCATTTAAGCAAGTGAAATGTCATGCGGGTATGTAGCAATTTGTAGGTATAGGCTATAGCACAAATTGTGTCTCTGAGCTAAACTCTTCCAGAATTTGTGCTTCCTGAGGCTTTTCCTGAGTTGGAGTGTTCACATATCTCCTTTTGCTCAGGCCCAGGCCTGTTGTCAAAGGCACATTTTTTAGTCTCCAGAGCAATGAAAAACTCTGTCACTGATCAGCTCTCTGGGACTCTGCGAGAGCTCTGCATCCAGCCTTGACCTCCTGAAGGCAGTCAGCTCTGACAGACTTCCCTATGCTTTCAGCCCATCCTCATCCATGCCTTAATACAGGAGAACAAAAAAGGGACAACATGGGTTCCAGAAGTAGGAGTAGAGAGGTCTCTATATTTATGCCAATAACCCCAATGTACAACAATTTTCACTCATTTCTGTCCTCATGGTGCCACAGCATGGCTTATGTTTCTGTCTTTCTGTTCCAACCTATTCTTCCTAAGTTCTACCAGTTCACTTTTAGCTCTGGGACAGGTCCCTGGGCAGACCTAGCACAGAAAGTCCTGTGGATGGGGGCATCCCTGTGTGAAAGGATCCTTCTCCCCCTTGCTTAAAAAGGACTGCCCATAACAAAACCTCCCTGTGTACTAATCTTTAAGTATGATTCAGACCTCTCCAGAGAAGAATTTAGTTTGAAGGGAGAGTCGTGTCAGTTTCCACTGCATGTACCAAAAATATTCCCTAATCCTGACCTAAAAGGATAGCTGCAGTCACAAGCCAGGATTTGCAAAGTCTTGGCATAACAATGTACATGATAACAAATGATTTGACATAAATTCTTCCAAGACAAAAAAGACACGCAGCATAGAGACAGGTTTATAAAGCTGGGTGATGAGGCAAGGTCAGTGCCTCTAACCTAAATGCAACAATGTTAGTTTTGTATCACAAGAAGCCTCCTAAACCACCTTTCCGCAGCTCACTGAAAGCACGTACTTCACCATCTTCTCTTTTATGTTCCTTTGTGAAATAATTTAGTAGAGATATTTTGTGTGGGATTCTCATCTGCACATGCTTATCTTTTAATGCAAATGCTTTCATTATCTTCGCCCTCTCCCTTTGGCTGTGTGAGCACGCTGGGCATTGTTTTAGGCTGGAAGGGTATCTGGGTAATTATTGCATTGCACAACAACATTCTTTACAATTTAAGGTTGCCAGTGCTTCAGCAGCTCTGAGATCCCAACTTAGACTTTAACAATGTGTTGCTAAAAAGGGGCGTTAAATGTTGTTTATACATTGCATTTCTGGACAAAGCAAATTTCACTTGCACCTGCCAGTGGCCAACTGATAAATTTACACTGATAGAAGTTCAACAGCAGTGGGCTAGTGAGTTAGATAAGTACCACAAGACACTATAAGCATTGAAAGCTAGTTTTTTTCCCAGTTCTCACACTTCAGTAGATACAAACTCTTATCTTACAAAAGATTAAAAATAAATAAATCCTCTTTGCGGGGTAAAAAAAAAAATAAAATGCATATTCAAAACACAAAATAAATTTCTCTCAGGGTCTACTGCCATTATCTGCTAGGTTTCCTGCCTCTCAGATGTTGATCATGATTTAATCAAAATTTGTGGTCAATTTTTAAGTATAAAAACATCTCATATGACTGGTTGCCAATTCTGAAGTCTAAAGGCCTTGCTTTATATTGCTGTAGTAGAACAGAAAATATAATCAAAGTTTGACCTTCAACTTTAATCCTATAAACAGAGAATTTGCTTACTTTACCTTGGAAACGGATGTGATTCATCACAGTAGCCCATAAATAACATGTCAAACTGTTAGACCGATCAATGAAAATAAGTTATTGAAAAATAATGTGATTGTAAAGTCTCTATGTAAACTAGCTTAGTGTTATTTTAAAATGAGGAGGGCTTTCAGATAGAGGTAAATATTTTTTTAAGGAGAATAGTCACTATGTAATAAATGCAGTAAACATTAAACATATTTGCTCTATGCAAGATATTCTTTTTCACGAAAAGTACTTTAATGTAAATAAGCATAAAAGCTCCAGAGGAAGAATTGGGCTAGACTTAGATCAAGACTGCAAATGGCAGGTTACCTAAACTGTCTGTTGCTTATCACCACGCCTGAAACAAAAACAGAGGGTGAACTCTAGTCCACATGGGAGCCCACAGGAATGGTTCAGTCGTGAAGAACCTGCATTTGAGACCTCAAAGCTGAAAGGAGAAGTTCTGGTATGCCAACTGGATTAATTAAGTCTCCACTATTTATTTGTGGGTATTGACTCTAAAGCCTGAACAGCAATTTAAATAGGAAGCTGTTTCCAACAGGAATAACCAGAAAATGAAGTATTTCACAAAAAGTATATTTTCGGATGCAAAAAGTCTGATTTTAAAATTCTTTGATGTAGCAGCACAGAACGTATGACTATATGGGGATATTGAACTGAACTGAATACCAAAACGAATAACCTAAATTTGCCACATATGTATCACCAAGTTTTACTGTCCAGGTAAGCAGAAAGTTATTTTACTAAACATAAGGTTGAAGCAGATTAACATGTTGTGTCAGAATCAGACCTTGTCTGGCATTTAGATCTACCAGCTGAAGTTTGTTTGCACTCCTTTTGCCACTAATAGTGGAGAGAGGCAAGTTACTGTGATGCCAAAATATCAATAGCATTTTTCATCCTACTTTATTACAAAGCATTTGTTTGTACATGATGGAGTCTTTCAATATAAATAATTAATGTATGACTAGATTGTCTTGCTTTTCAATGAGACTGGGAGGTGATGGACTATATCTGCTGACAGGTATGTACTTTCCTTTTTACCTTTCATTGGTGCCATAAAAATTATTGAAAAATTTTCTTTTTATCTTATAAAGGAATCACTTTGCCGAGCTTATACTGTAAATACATAAAGAAAGAGTATAATGTAAACATATAAATGATGATTTTGTGAATAATCTTCTGTCAGAGCAGCTCCTTAGTGTTTTTTGCACAAAAGTGACTTTGTGTTTTAATTTGTTAATATAAATGGAATATAGCTGCAGTCAAAAGGATTCTGGATTTTCATGATGACAGCCGGAACCCTCTCCTGGCCTTTCTCCTTGTCATTTACAGTTTATTTATTTACTTGAACCTCAGACCTGGTGGGAGGAAGTGAGGAAATGTCAGGAATCCCACGTGGACTCAGCAAATCTCTGCCAATAAGCAAGCCCAAGAACCGCTCACTGGTAATTCTGCCCCCGGTGAAAGATCACCTTGCTCACCTTTCAAAGCACCTCACTCGTGTGCAGCCTCTGCCTGCCTTGGTGCACAGCTGGGGCTCCAGCTGGGGCATGACAAGTGGCACCCCGGGTGCTGGAGGGGGCAGGGGGTCAGTGGGGTGTCTCTGAGCACAGGGTGCTGCTCTCACAGACAGCTTGTCCTGTCGCAGGAGCAATGCCAAGAGGACACCTCTGCTTGTGTACTCAGTTTTACCACAGGGCAGAAGAGCAGCTGCTGAGGTATAAGCATGCAGGACCCTGAAGAGAAGAGCTCATCCCAAGTGACTCTTAGCTCAAGTAGAAAACTGAGGATGGATGGCTCCAGGGCAGAGCAGAGGAGCAGAGGGAGGGCGGGGGAACTGGGTGTTCTCACACATCTCTCTCAAGCAGCTATATTTCCATCCAAGCCCAGCTACCCCTTCCAGACAGAGAGGCCCCTGTGGGCTGTGACCCATCCCACGTGCAGAGGGGGTAGCTGTGGCCCTGCACTGTGGCATCTCCCCCAGACAGCTTCCCCAGAGCCAGGATAGCCCAAGGGAACAGGAGCTTGGTTTCCATCATGCCCCATAAAAGGAATGTAGCAAAAGACTGTTTTGAGAAGGCTGGAGTAATGATAATGAAAGAACTTTTGGACTGTTTATGTATAACTCCCTGAAATGTGCAAGACAGAAAGAAAGAAAGCACAAAGGTGCCTTCCTGATGATTTAACAAATGGCGTTGCCACTCTCATCTGCCTGGGATTACACTTTCAGCTTTCATGTCTTGGCTGTAAAATGAACTTAGTACTGCAGTCAGCATTTGCAGACATGCTTCGATATATTGTAATTGAAAGAACCTCTTAAAGAGTGATTTCCATAGACAACAAAGCTTACTTTCTATTTCCTTTTTATGGACTACTATTTTAGACAACTGAGTGTTAAAAATCATCTGTATGCTCACAAAACTTTCTAATGGCATCCCTTCTATAACATCGCTTAAAGCAAAAACAGCACATAATTCTCTGTGTTCTGCTTTAATATTGTTTTTGATTTTGCAGATTTTTATTTTTTTGTTTGAGGATTTATTTGTGGAAAGAGAGACTTCTGATATGACTACTGTGGTATCAATTCTTCAGTCAATGCCAGGCAGATTTAAGCAAATAAATTCTGCTTAAGGTTGAGTGAAAATTTAAATTGCTCAGCCTGGGAATAGAGGAGAGACTTCTTTAAAATATTTTAATTTCCCAAAGAAACTTTTTTTAAAGGAAAAATAGTGAAGTCTAAACAACTTTTTTGTTTTTGAAGTTACTGCTCTTGTTTGATTAAAAGAAACATCTGTTTTAAGATGGAGTAGCAGTATCATGTCACTACTGCTTTCTCTTGCATCTTTCACCCAAACAAACGTTACGGGTCAGAAACCTTTTTTTGTCACTTATACTGATAATGCAACTAATTCACCCATGCATGCTGTGCTGCTCTCATAACACAAGCCAGTTTATCTCACACATTACTCATCATGTTGTGGAAAAGACAGCCTGAAATATCTGAAAGAAATTTGAAGAACATATGACTGTGGCTGAGCCAAGAGAAGTGGTACTGGGGTTTATAGATGCAGTTAATACTACTGTGAGCAGCGCTATTGCTGGCAATCCTGACAGTTAAAAAAAAAAAAAAAAAAGTCACTTACCGAGTTCCTTGTGCTGGGTTGAGCAACTCACTAAAAATAAATCATCCATTCCTTTCTACTGCCAAGAAATAGAGGAGAAATATAAGCGCTGTAGTTAACAGAAAGGCTGACCTTAGAGATTCTGCTGCCCCAGAGCTGACGAGATTATAGGGAAGGGAGAGTTTATAGCAGAGATTTTAGAAACAAATGCTTTAGGATTTCATTCCACATTTGGGAAAAAAAACCCACTGAAAAACATTCAATCCTTTGGGACATTTTTCATGACTTGTTTATCTTCCTCCATCAAGATTCAGCACTCATAAAATCTCATGCTGTGTTTGTATTGCTTTGTTGCAAGCTCTTGTTATTTTGCAGCAAAACTGCAAATAATTCATACTGGAGTAAGGTTGCTACTTGGCTATCTAATTTTTCATAAAAGGCAGCAAAAAATAGATATACTGCTCATAGGGAAGTAGGCAAAATTGCTGTTCATGCTGACTCTAAAAGACAAATCAATTAATTAACTTGTTTATGAAATCTAATTATTATTAATTGTTTTTGTGTTATTTTTCATGCACGCTGTGAAAGGGAAATACAAAAATGCTGAGCAGCTCTTCTTTCATCAGAGGGATGACACAGACACAATATTTTAAAGGACATGCTAACAAAACTTCATGTATTTCTACCCCAAAAGTAAGTTTCTACCATCTTTGAGTGTACAATCCAGCTGTGAGATACCACAGCACTGAGTAGATTTTATGTAATTAAGTTTGCAGTTTGTTTTGTTTGTTGTTTTTTTCTTTTTCAGAAAGGAATTAATGAAATTATTTGCATTTTGAATTAAAACTAAATTTGTTTGGGAGTTCACAATCGATTTGGTATTTAGCAGTTTTCTCTGACCTATCCTAATATGTCTGCAAAAGGAAAACATCTGCTTTATTTATATAGAAAAATCTAAGATGCACGTAACATACTCCGTAAGTTTTAAAACCCCTCTAGAACTACAGCATGACAAGGCATCATAACACATATCCACATCATATTCGTTGGTGGAAGAAAGGTCAAACAGCCCATAGAATTTAACAATGCTCATATACTATATTATACTCATCTTAAATTTCCTCAATCTTCATCTGTGTTTTTTTCATGTTTCAAGCCTTCATTAATGTTACTGTTTTCTGGAAAGTCTGGATTCTTTTAGATGAAGGAGCAGTATTGGCCTTCAGTAATTTGTTTGATGGAAAATAATTCTAAAGTACATGAGAGGTAATAAATAAAACTGAACTTTCATTCCCTTTTTCAGGTTTGCTGTGATGTATTTTTTGGAATAGATTTACATTTATGACTAAGGATAGTGTCATCAATAATTTATCCTTCAGCAAAATGCATTATGTTATAAATTTAATCACACACTAGATCAGACTATTCTAATTTTAAGTCTGTGTCATAAAAAAAACCCTTTTTACTGAGAGATGCTATATTTATCTGTGAGAAGTGCCTTAGCACTTACCCTTAAAGTATTAAGCTATTTCAACAGACCACTATCTAGATAAAATGCTAAAATAATTTTTTGTGTGTTTGAAAACATTTTAAAGTTTGTTCTTCTCTTTCTGTTTTAATTGAAAGATATAGATATCAATAACTTTTGGGTTCTGTATCTCAGAATTTAAATTTATTTTAGGTGAACATAAAGATATACCCTCTAAGACTTTGAAATTATCTTGACAGATGGGAAAAAAGGACTTGAAATTAAATAAAATATTTTAAATAGAAAGAATGAGATAACTGAACAATTAGCTGAAATATTTTTCATTATCCATTAATTTTTTAAAAACTCTACCTGTTAGAGTTGACACTATAATTTGTGAATGACAACTTTTAATATTTTTATTTTTAATAGGTGTTTTGAATTTGAAAATTATTTTTAATGTCACTTCATGTTTTTAAAATAATGAAAAAAAAATTAGTTCCCTTTTCTTTGTCTAGTAGCAAGGGACTTCCATCAATATTTTTGTGATTCTTGAGTTTTGAGCATCAGTGATGACAGAAGATAAATACGTCCCTTTCAATCAATTTTTTAATTGTTTCTCCACTTACAGGAAGAAAGAATACATTGACGGCAATATAGAAAAAAATTAATATAGGCCATTTTATCTATAAGTGAATCCTGTGGAACAACACCTTAATTTGCTGTTTAGTTAATGAGATACCACACTATTCCTTCTGCAGATCTTGCAGCCATCTTGCAGATCTCTGAGTTTCTTAGCAATTAAAACAATCAAAAAAACAATTGCACATTAAAAATAATTCAGTACTTTTGTTCTTAGATTATGTGATAGAATTACATTTATGGCTAATTCCATTTTCATATTGCCTTTCATCGTGCCAGGTGACAGGCATTTTTGAGTGATTTATTTTGCATAAACTCCGGTAAGCCTTGTGGTAATTATCCTTATGAAAATCTTCGTTCACTCATTTTAGAAAATGTAAAAACTCTTCCTCTGCAGTAGAGAACTTGTCTTGTTTATAGACTGCCATCATGGGGGGGTTTGTCACTGCTATGATTTACTTGGAACTGCGTCTTAATCATGCTTGTATCATGATCATTGCTTGGCAGTTGTGTGTTCATATGTATTTCCCAGATCTGTGTCTTTTGTAATCCATTATCAGACTGAAGACAATCAACAGTTCCACTGCTTACTGTGGTGGCTTCACAAACTTAACTGATTGATTTTGTTTTATCCTTACATATCTTATGAATTAATAAGTAAAGGATGTTTTCTCTGAGTTAGAGCAAGCTATTTTCCAAGACAATCTTTTCTGTGGTCAGTGATTATTATGTGTTCAAAGCAAGAATGTGTCAGTCTTCCCTGTGACTGTTCAGTGTTACCGTAATATAAAGAGAATTTTTGAATATTATTGAATAATATTTTTAATATTATGCATTTGTTATTTTCAGCGAGGTTTATCTTGAAAGAGTTATCAGATATGATCAACTTTTGCTGATACTGTTTATGCATCGTCAGTGATCTCTTAGTTGCATTCCATTTTTTGACGAGGTTTTTGACATTGCAATCCTAAGTATTTTATCACTTCAGTTTTACATTTTTGCAACAATCTAGAGCTCCAACCCTAGCACACAAACCCACAAAAGCCAGAGAGGAGAAAAATAACTGTCAATAAATCAAGAGAGTACTTGAATTTGGAGGTGAAAGAGAAGCTTCTGAGGCTTTGCGAGCTATGGACCCTCTTCTAGCAGAAGACTACTAAGACAAAGTAGTCTGTCCTCATTTCTGCCTTCCTTTTAAGAAAATTCCACACCAAATGAAACCTCTCCCTGTTGCTTTTTCTGACATTCATCTAAATGACCAGGAGAGAACACTTACCCGCAACAGCAGATGGAAATCAGTCCAAAAGAAGTATCTTAATTTTTTGCATACAAACACAATATCTGTGTGGTTCGTGGCTGGGGAAAGAAATCTCTCTTACTCTTTCTTTTTTAAGCCACTTCTTTTTCCTAAAAGAATTAAGGTTTTTTCAGAAGGACAATGAGACTTCTTTCCTCCTATCCCAATGTGTTGGTACTCAATAAGCGTCTTGGTATCTATGAGGGGCAGCATGATTTCCATCCACCCATCCACCATGGTTTAACCCAAGCCACTCCTTCATTCTCTCACAGCAGATGGGGAAGAGAATCAGAAGAGCAAACCTGAGAAAACTCATCGGTTGAGATATGGACTATTTAATAGGGAAAGCAAAAGCTGTGAACACATGCAGAGGAAAACAAGGGATTCATTCACTGCTTCCCATGGGCAGGGAGGTGTCAGCCATCCTCAGGACAGCAGGGTTTCCTCATATGTAGCAGTGGTTCCTCTGATTGTCCCATGCTTTCTCCTCCTTCCTTCAGCTTTATGTACCAAGCATGACACAGCATGGTACACAACACCCTTGTGGCCATCTAGGGTCAGCTCTGCTGACTGTGCTTCCTGACAAGTTCTTGTGCATCCCCATCCTCCTCTGTGGTGGGAGGGGATGAGGAACAGAAGGCCTTGACTCTGCCTAAGAGCTGCTTAACAAAGTCATCCCAATATGTTCAACGCTCATTCCAACACTAAAAACATAGCTCCATACAATCTAATATAGAAGTAATTTTCTCTTCAACTGGCAGCAGCATTTCAGAGCTTATTTAGGAAGAACCAAGGATAACACTCAGCTTTTGGTCTTCTGTTTTGATGGTTGTCTTCTCCTTCTATTAAGTGCCTATTGAACATAGGTATTAAGTCTGTTCAAATTCCGTTAATCCCAGGAAACCTCCTTCAGGAGAGAAGTGATTCTAGTGCTCTAAATTCCAGAAATTTTGTAGCTTATGACAGATCTGATCTACCTTCAAGGCACGGTCTTGTATGCTTTTCTGAACTGTGAGATCAAGATCTACATCATGTGCTGATTGTCGGGGGGCCATATGTCCTCCGCTCCAATATCTCTTAGGAAAGAATTGCCAGCTGAGTTTTCACATTAAATTCCAGTTGACACATGCAGCAGTTGTTTGCTACTTGATTGTGGCTGGCTTCCAGGGCAACCTGTGATGGTTTCCAGCACTTAAAGTAAAATTTTTAATTTTCATCATGAAACTTCTAATTCATTGAAGATATTAAGTATATCTGAAATATTTCCTATACATTTCTTTGTGATTCTGAGAAAAAAAAAACCCACTAAAAATTTTAATGAATTCTCTTCTTGCCCTGAAGTGGAAAGCCAATAACAATACATTATACATTTAAAAAGCATTTCATTAAAGTTAACATCAGAATATACGGCTAGTTATAGATCATTTAATTGTTATGTATTAAGCATAAGATATGTCTAACATTCTTTTCAAGCTTTCATATTCTTGAAATTTATTATGTCAATCGTCCGCTGCTATGACATCACAAGATGAATTCAAAGCAATGATTACTTTACTATTTAAAATGCTTGGAATGTACCAATTATTCAGCTGCTAAGTGAAAGTAAAAATGTCATCTTAGCTCTCTATAATCCCATAATGCTTAAAGGTTCATGAATTACACATACACCAGAGAGAAAGAGAGAAGTTAGTTTGAGTAAAAGACATTTTGTCTGCAAAGTGTGCTGAAACAAGATCCTGTAAAATATTCTAGTGATTAATCAGAGTGATTTAAAACACTTGATTACTTAAGTCCTTGTGTTTGAATTTACTTTCAGCATAAGGCTTTCCTGTATTTATTGTGAATCATAAGTAAACATTGTGTATCTAATGCCTCATAGAAACTCATCTGTAAAATGTAAGGATACAAGTCTTACATTTTTTGCTATTTGAACCAAGCCAAGAAATGCAGGAACCAAAAACATGTGACCGAGTCTCAAAATCTTTTCTGTTTGTTTTTAAATCCTATGTCATCGTGCCACTTCTGAATATCTTAGCTGATATTGAGGTGCTTCAGAAGTAAGGGTGCATTTCTTCTACTGGTACCAAGTAATAGAAATCTTGAGACTAGACTGAGTCCAGGAAACAGCTGCAGAAAAATATTGCTATAGGCTGATAAAGAACTAGAAGTCCAAGTGGTACATTCATAGAATCACAGAATCATTTAGATTGGAAAAGACGTCTAAAGTCATCTAATCCAATTATTGACCTAACACTGCCGTGTTCAACATTAAACCATGTCCCAAAGTGCCACATCTGCATATCTTTTAAATACCTCTAGGGATGGTGACTCAAGCACTCCTTTGGGCAGCCTGTTAAAATTTCTATGAAGAAATTTCCTCTAACATCCTGTCTAAATTTCCTCTAGCACAACTTGTTTTCTGAGAGAAGATACTGAAACCCCACCTCATTGCAACCTCTTTTCAGCTAATTCTGGAGAATTAAAAGTTCTCTCTATATATACTCCTTTTCTTCTGACTTAACAACCCCAGTTCTCTTACTCATTCACAAGACTGGTGCTCCAGACCCTTCCCCAGCTCTGTTGCCGTTCTCTGGACTCACTCCAGCCCCTCAGTGTCTTTCTTGCACTGAGGGTCCAGAACTGGACACAGCACTCGAGCTGTGCCCTCAGCAGTGCCCAGCACAGGGGACAATCCCTGCCCTGCTCCTGCTGCC
>VZUI01004908.1:0-19172 GCA_013401135.1 Cettia cetti
ATAAAATAAAATAAAATAAAATAAAATAAAATAAAATAAAATAAAATAAAATAAAATAAAATAAAATAAATCAGGAACAACAAATGATTTCTAGCATTGCAGAATACTTCTAGGTGTGATGTGAGCAGTATTAATTGGTCAAGCAAAACAGCTCCATAATCATATTGATAATTTATTTCTTTACTTTTACATTTCATGGTATCTGTCTGTGAATGCTGGACATTCACATGACATTTAGGAGACCTTGCTGTAGGGTTCTGTCTGATTTTTAAGCTTCTTTTCTTTTAAGACTCTGGTCTGGGTGAGCTGCTGAATTTCAGGGCCTCTTTTGAGCCCTCTTACAATGCAAATGTGGTTGTCGAGCTCTACCTTCTTGTGGTTCAACTGCTTTTCCCCAAGCTCAGACCTGACCCTGAAACTTCTTAAGCATTTTCTTTCCCTAATCAAAGGGAGCAGTTCAGCTCTGAAAAGAGCAAACTAACACAAAAAGGTTTCACACAGACTTTCTACACACTGGCATTTTAACCTCAAAACATAAAAAAAGATTACATATTACTAGAAAGGCAGGTCACCAGATTGTTTCATCTTTCCTTGGAAGTCCTTGGAAAAGTCAGCCAGTGTGCAAGGGGACAGGGCTAGCAGCAAGACAACTGCTGGCTGCTTCATTTATCACCCATTTATCACCCAAATGATGCTTTGATCAGCCTCTGCAGGGACAACAAACTCCTGCCAGGAGATTTTATTTCCACAGAAACCATCATTTCTATTCCCATGCTGTCCAGAGTTCCTGGGCAGCTCCTACCTCACCAGTGTGGGATCACTCCCAGCATTTGGTGTCAGCAGTGGATCACTAATGCCAGAGTCATCCTGGTGCCAGCACCTGTGGGATCTGTACACCCAAAGGAGCAGAGGGAAAGCAAAGACCAGGATTCAAGCCAGCAGAAAACATGTGGACTATGTGTGATGCACACTTCTTCCAGACTAACAGCATTGCTCCTGAGTGGAAGCACAATCTACTCCCAAATCATTTGCAAGGGAATGATTCAGACATAAATGGGCAGAGCCCTATTTTTGCAGATGGGAGAAGAAAAGGAACAACCAACAGGAAATCAGGAGGGGGAAATGAGGTCACAAGGAGCTTCTGAGAACTTGTTGGTCCAGTCAGTGATTTCCCATCTGCCTGGGCCTGCTGTACCTGTCAGTCTCATACTGCTAAAAGCACTGTCAAACACCCTTTGAGCTGTCACCTGAACTGCTCTGGGTCCAGTCTCAGAGCCATTTCACTCCTTAACAGAAGGAACAGGAAATAGGACTGAGGGTGAAGTAATGACTGATCTCTGGCTCTCTCTGACCTCTGGCTCATAGGTAGGTGAGAATCTTCCAGGAAATTCCTGGGAGCTGTCCAGCTCATTTCTTAGACCAAAGAGGTCCAATTTGGAATCAGCTTTTTTTTTTTTTTTAATCCAAATGTGCTTAGTGAAAGGACCATCTTTTCCCTCTCTCTGAGCATCCTGCTTCTGACTCCATGCCACTGCCACACTTCAAACACTGCCAAACACATTCCCAAACATTCTCCCATCTTCTCTCCTCTTGGGAGAAGTTCCCAATTTTTCAGCTTAACCTTGTTGGCTTGCTATTCCTCTGGAAAAATCTTGGGAAAACAAACAATGCAAAGCTTTTTGATGAGGTGAGATAACATTGGTTCCAGGGAGATTTCAGCAAAATGCCCCAGCTGTGTTTGACATCAGTGAAGCCCAGGCAGAAAGTGTTCTGCATCGACTTCTAATGCTCCTTTTGGCTGATCTAGGCCTTATCCCACGCAGATGTCCATGAATTTGCCTATGCTATGAAGCACAATCCTTCAATTGCCTAAATGCATATTTACACAATGTTCACAAATCTGTTATGATGAAAAAGATCTATCCTTTAATTATCCAACACAGTCAACCACCTTCATTGGATCCTGCCCAAGTTTATTTAAGAGGAGGAAAAAGTTACTATGAAAATTACCAGGGTTTTTTTTTCCTTCTTTTTGCAATGAAACATTTTTGTATCAATGCATAAACCACAAGAATGATCATCAGTTTAATAGTTTCCTGCGGCTGAGCCCTTTCAAGTTGAGCTGTCAGGAGGATGGGTGGGGAGCCCACTTGGAGGAAAAGAGAGAATAAGTCCCTTTCACAACACTCCCTGAGGCAGACAAAGATCAGAATTACTCTGGGACAACTTGCTTCGCCCTCCACATGTTGTGGGCAGGTCTCAGTTTTCAGCACTGAGTGGCATCAGCTTGTGCTGAGGAAAAGCCATTTTTTAGCAGGTTGACACCTCTGAAAAAGGGAACATGATGTTCTGTGATCTGCAGGTGAGCAAAAAAACATTACACCTGGATTTGTGCTGTTGCCCTGAGTGCTAAATCCTTTGCATAACTTGCAGAAAGTGTTGTTATGTGGGCAATGAGGATATAGGAGAGAGCTGTAAAACAATTGTTTTCTACATGTCTTTAGGATTCTTAGATCGAAGTTACATAACACAAAATGTGAAGCCCTTGTAAAAAACAGATTTTTTTTGTGCAGAAAAGCTGCATTTGTTGGATTGTATGAACATATAATAACTCTTTATATTGCAAATGTTAATTGAAGGGATATAATTAGCAAAACAATAAATTCTTGGGGACGAGGGAAGGAATTGTGCTGGTGAAATGGGATATTTACCCTTCATCTTCCAATGTGATAAATTACTCCCTTCTGATGAAGGCTTTGGAGGCTTGGGAACTTGGATTGCCAAGTCTCTTCCAGCAGGATTTTCTGCTGGCTTTGCAAAGACTCTCATCTCCCAGCTATCTTAAATGACTTCTAATCTTGTCTACTATTTGCTGCCATTTTTCATTGCAAAACCATATTTTTAAAAATATTTGCAAAAAAAAGGAAAAAATATTTTATTAAGTGTTCTCATTAAAAACCAGTGGCTGAATTTAGGGCATTGTGATTTTTTTTTAAAAAAACTTCAAACATACATTTCAGCTTTGAAGATGTTTCAGTACTGGCACTGTTTCTTCTTTACCTCTGAGATTTTTACAGGGGATCTGGACAGAAATGAACATTTTCTCATGTTTTCTCATAAAAAACAAATGGTAAGTAAAATTCCAAGACACTAGAAGCTGAGGTTCCTGCTTCCAAGTTGTTCATTTTCAGAGGTATGAGTGGAGCTGATGTTAGTGATCTGAAATCAAAGCCCACTTTTTCAGATGTCCACATGAACTAACCCATATTTTATAATACAACAGTGACAGTAACATTTGCTCATTATAACTTACACTAGCATTGCACAAATATGTACAATCTACATTGAAAGAGAGATGGTGGGAGGATTGCTCATTAAAAGTCAAAACAAAATAATGATTGAGAAGCTCAGACAAATCAGAATGTCTGATACAAGGAGTGAACACATGGCAGAGAAAACGTTATTGCAAGACAACCTCACGATTTGGTATTTCCAATTGTTTGTGTGGGATCAGGAATTCATTTTGTGTTGCCTGGGGTGCCAGGATGCCAGGATACTTTCTTGTGGTGAAGTTTCACAGGTGTTCTGCCTCTCTCTCCCCTCACACACGTGGCCATGGTAGCTGAATGCTTCTCCAAAATATGCAGCATGTACAGAATAGTCTGCCCATCCCTACTCCTCACGTACAGAATGACCTTGAGTGAAAATTCCTGCACTGCCTTCACCACAGCTCCTCAAGGACTTAACAATGCTACAGAAAAGGTAAATCATGGTGCAGTTATCACCAGTTTAAAGAAGTTCTGAGATCCTTTGATGGAAGGATGACAAGAGAACCTGCATTTGAAATAAATTTTCAAATGCCTTTTTGCTCACCCTTTTTTTTCTACTTCTCTGTTTTCTAAGCTATAGACAGGGCTTTCTTTTTGGTCTGCATATTAAAAAAGGAAAAAAATATTTGGTAAAATCTCTTATTGGCACCACAGCATCTTACTTAAATTAACATTGCAAATTTTAAATAATCACAGATCTTTACTCATTACTTAGATTAAGCATTACCATGATCAAATATAATTTGAATCATTGCTGTAGAAATAGTTCTGTTCAGGTTTGGTAGGAACAGGAACAGAGATCTGTATTGTTTCCGTTCTATTAGACAGAACTTTTCAACCTTTTCCCACAAGACTCTGAATAATTTTCTAGTAAGGATGAAGAATGTTCAGAACTTTAACACAGTGTATCTGCTCCACAAACTGAGGATCACTGACCTACATCTGGTGCAGGTCTTCCCCTGCATCCCTCCATGCACAAGCCCCCAAAGCTGAAGCCAGCACCATGATAAGGTAGTGCTGGAAGTGCTCTTCTACCTGATGGGTGAAAACTATGCCAGAGAGTGCTTTAGACCTCCAGAGTGGCCCAAACCCAGAGGCTGCAAAGACAATTCAAGGTTTATCAGTGGATATTGCTTTATTGCTCTATTGCTGTATGGGTAGGGTTTGAGCTTTCAGAAGGGAGCACCACAGGAAAGGCAGCTCTCAGTAGCTGAACATACTGGGGTTTATTGTATTTGTTCTTCTCCTTTCAGGCCAGCAAAGCTGAGTTCTTTTGGGAAAATCCTGTCACCTGCAGAAAGTGAGACAAAACCAGATCTCCCTTTCTCTCTCTCACCACAAAAGCATGGGAGACATGGTCCAATGCTCTGGCACCGGAGCAGCTACTGAAAACTAATTAATTACAATGTGATGGGGATTTGCCAGAAAGATCTGTTCCAATTAAAATCTTTCAACACAAATTTGCAAAGAAACGACGATTACAATTGCACATTGGGTGGAGTTAAAAAAACATGTTACCTGTATCTGCTGAACATGACTACACAATTACTGACTTGCTGTGGCCCCAGTAAACAACTGAGATCCTGTTGTGTCATGTGCTTTCTGAAGAGATGATACAGATTGTTCCTGCTTTGAAGACATGGGGTCTATTCACATTTTACACTCATGTCTGTCTCCCCCTCTTCTTAGAAAGATCATCTTCCTGTTCTTGAACAAGCAAACACACCCTCCTTTGCTATGCATCCAACCATAACAGGGGTTACATGCCAAGCAGATTATGATGTATAGGAATACCAAAATCACACCAGAGAGCTGTGGCACATAAGTCTGGCATGTTTAGGAGAGAGGCTGAGGTTTGTAACAGGGAATGGAAGGTCCCCTCCTGTAGGAGTTCACACACAGGTGACACTTAACACACAAGGTCTAATGCACTACATCCATTTTTCTGCTGTATTGCCTGAATTTCCTCCCACATCATTTTGTCTTGTTGATTCTGTAAGTTGCCCAAGCATCTTGATATTTAAATTTCTAAAATCATACATATCGCATGTACTCCTCTTTCACTTATCTCCTGTCAGCATGGCAAGCCAGCCCACTGAGCAGCTGAAGGAAAGGTATCCCTAGATGAATTAAGGTGCTGAGAGTTCCAGCCTCCATTTTAAGAACTCCTTTCTGAGTAGAGGAATTCAGATTTTATGTAGAGTTACAAACACATTTATGGAATATCCTTAGTTGGAAGGGGCCCCCAAGGATCATTGAAGTCCAACTCCCTATTCCTGTTTCTGCCTCTCAGTGAGCTCCAGCACATCTCAGACCTAACCTGCATCCTCCAGAGGAGATGTTTGGCTGCCCCCAGCACACCCCAGCTCCGTTTCTCTGCTCATATTTCTGTTGCTCTTCAAGAAACCCTGGGACAGGGCTTGAAAGAATGCAAGTGCTTCACTGTCAGCTGCAGTCCAGAAACTCACATTTTGGGATTATGAGCCTGCACTATTCCACAGAGCAGCCTAACTCTGCTGGCATGGAGTCGGGGATAAAACTCATTGGCTTCCACAGAAGCTAAGTCAGGCCAAAGCAGGGAGCAAAGCACACTTGAACACTTCACCTGCAAGGTCTTCTGGCCATCAGGAGTTTATGGCAGCACTTCATCCCTGTCTGGTTGCCGTGTGTGAGACTGGGGTTGGAATTGGCTTTACTCTGACTCATTTTTTCCATACAGTTCCCCTAAAAAACAGAGATCTATTACAGAATTAACACAAGTTTTACAGATAGAAAAACCCAACCAAACAAACCCATGATAAGAAACAAAATATTGCACACATGAATCACTACGAGATTGAAACTTCCATATCAGCCTAAATAATGGGAAACATTCAGTTTAATTGAGGCATCTCTTTATAGATACTGCAAGCAAACAGGGGTATCTGGTTATTGTTAGTGATGAGAGAAGGGTGGGGAGGGGCTGGGAGTCTCCAAGCACCTCCAGAAAGCGTCCAAGAGACAGGATCTCTGCAACAGCCAGTTGCTCAGTGCGTGCTCTGCAGGCTGGACAGATGAGTATACACACAGTTTTCTCGAGCTTGGGCTCCTTCCAAGATAAAAATTGATTCCACCTGAGGTAGGCAGACTCAGAAATCACCTTCCCCTGCCTGACATGATGGACAGATGTTTTTCTGTTGCACTGAACTGCACAAATGGGACATGTTCTCCTCAGGTCAGGCTCCCAGGTTAACGCCTGGCACATGGAGCTGCCTTCTTGCCTTTCTTGGGGGAAGACCAAAGGTGAAAAGGCCAGGCACTGTGGGCTTGCCAACAGGCAACCAAGCAGAAGGTCCCCAAGGTACTGACAGCATTGGTCACACCTAAAGTATTCCCTGTGTTGTGACATTTGGACTCTAAGATACGGAAGCAGGGACATGTCCATTGATAGATGTTCATGCAGCAAGGACTGACGTACCAAAACCAAAGTCCATCCTGCCATGGGGCTCTACACAAACTACAAAAAGACAGTATCCACTCCTTCCCCATTTCCTGTGGTCTGAATTGCTGCATTTAAGAGCACTTTGGAGGCCAGATGAGCACAGCTGTGTTCACAGCAGTTGAGTCAGAAGCTTGCACTGAAACATAACAATGTTTGTAGTTGCTTTTGTGCCCGCTTGTCAACTCCCACCTGGATGCTGCTCCCCAGCTGTGGAGCACAGGGAACAGCATTCCATCAGGGTATCCTGCTGCAAGGACATGTCCAACCTGGTCCCTACAGCACAGCAGTGGCTGTTGAGCATCCATTCCCCATCCCCCAATTAGCAAATTGCCTCCTAGAAGCTCAAAAATACACCCATCACAGCAAACCAGAAAGGCTTTACAGTAGTCATTTGGGGGAGCCTTTTGAGCAGCAAGGGTATTCCCATCAGCAAAAGGCAGCCCCTCATGTAATAGCTCTTCTACAGTCTTATCCTCTTAGCAGTGAGCTCTGGTGAGTGATGTTAAATATTTAAATTATTGCTCCCTTTAACTCCTTCCTCTTCAGAGACTAAAGACATTGCCTATGTGAACAAGCTCTGTGAATGTGGTGATGTATTTAAATTGTTCTTCTTTCTTTTATTTCATCCCACACCAAAATAGGAGCTTCCTCATTCACAGAACTTAAGCAGAAGCCTTAGTGATGCTCACGATTTGAAGGTTTTTGGTTTCCTCCAGAGCAGGGCTTAAATTTTGCATTCTCTAAAGAATTATAGTCAGGACCATAAACTGGCATAGTGTTATGAAGTCTCAGATGATGAACTAGGACACTGAACATGCTTCTAACACTTCTATCAAAGCTTTGAACTTGCATTTTATGTTGTCCAGCTTTGTAGGCTCAGCCTACAAAGTGCCTCTCTTTCATTGGACAATCAGAACTGCATGAAATACTGCACACTGCAGTACAGCAGCCTGCTCTGGGCCAACTGAAACAAGGATTGGCTGAGTCAATTTGGTATTTCCTTACCTGTTTTCACAAGTCAAAGAAATCTCTGAATTTCTGCACAAACAGGATTTGCATATGCAAATGCAATGTGCAATGCCTGTCACCTATCAGAAAGAAGGATCCCTGGACATTGTGGTATATAGCATTCAAAAAGATGTGATGTTCCTAAAATCTCAAGAAACAAGGCATCCTAAGCCAAGACAGAGGAAGAATTTGGAGAATTTATCCTCCCTGGGCATGTGTTTATAAAACTGTTGGTACAAGTGTGTCCCACCAGTATGGAGCATGGCTCTCAGGCAAACTGGCCTCTCTTGCTTGTCTGACTTTCCTCCATAAGGGCACCCCCCAGATCCTGCTGGGTGTGGATGTGGATCCACAGAACACCCTGGAACATAACAAGGAGCAAAACACCTTTCCAGTGGAGAGAGACAAGTGAAGAAACTGATCTTTGTGGAGAGCTTTGCAGAACATCAGGCTGCTACCAGCTTGAACCTAACCTTCATCACCCAAAATTTAATAAAACTGTCTCATCTTTATCCACAGAGGAATTCACAAACAAAAGATTAAAAAAAAAAAAAAAACCACACCAAAAAAACCAAACAAAAAACCCCCCACCCAAACTAATGAAAATATTTCTGAAGCATGCAAAAAAAATGAGACTTCTGGATTTTAATATTTTACAAGGATAAAGCTGTGAAGGCCAAGTTTTCCTTTTGCTGGCCACCAGAACAAAAGGAAAAGTGACTTTATTTTGTAGCACTGGCAAAACAGTCTGGTGGCTACTGTCAAAGACAAATATTGTTTGGTTTTCAGCAGGCAAAAGGAGAGTTTAAGCACCACTGTCTATGGTTCTTGGTCACTGAAGCAAAGATATTAATTTCACAAGAGGCGTCCACAGCTGCAAATGCAAGAAAGATTATCAGCAGTTGCAAGGTAGCTGGGGGAATATCCTGACCTGAAAACGTTTTCTGGCCAAGTGTTCCTTGTTGGTCTGTTCCTTGAGTCTCATGGTGGCTCTGTGCAACATCTCAGAGCAGAGCACAGGACAATCATGGCACAGAAAATTGAGTCTGTATATGTACATTTAGGATTCTTTGCATCCTGGATACATACAGGAAGAATTCACAAGACTTCTCTTCGATTTTAAACTGCTAAATGTGTTCCAGAACACCAGTTTTAATCAATTAATTAATTAAACAATCAAACAAATAAATAATTTTAACTTTGCATCCGCTTAAATGACTTGATGTTAATTGCTGTCTCTCTTTTGGCATTTAAGATGTTTTGCAAGAACTATTTATTACGTTCATGGTTTTGAAAAAATCCTTCTGAAGATGAGCTATGCCAAAGTTGCTGGAGGGAAATTGAAGTATTCCAGCATCTCTCAGAGAGTCCTACAGCTCCTATTTGTTTCAAAACCTGAAAATATAATGTCAGAAGTGTAGCAATTGCTGTTTGACTATAGCACAATTAATGCCCTCATGGAGAATATCTTTTCTAAGTTGTATGTCAAACCCACATTGGCTTTCCTGAAATCCCAAGGTCAGAAAGGTCCTCTCCCACATGCTAACATCTGGAAAACCCCAAATGATCTAAAATCTGTGGCATCTCCTCATGCAATAAATAAAGGTGATCTTTACTTTGTGACATCTTTTATCAAGCACATACCCACAGAAAAATCAGCAGAGCAAGGAGCCAGCATGTGAAATAATTTTACCTGCTTTGAATAAAAGTACAAATATCTTTTCAATTATGTCTATGAATCTATAAATCAGTAATTTCAGAGGATATCCATATTTTAACAGGAAAATGAAGTCAGAAAATCAAAATAAATATTATTGGCCTCTGAGTCAATGAGTCAGAAGATATTAGCATACACAACTCTCACTGTAATTACTCAAGATTCTTCAGGCTGCTGTATTAACCTTTAGAAAAGTAAATAGTGGAAAGCTGCATGACTATTTTCAACAAAGCTTGAGCCGGAACTGCCTTTTTTGTCTTCTACAGAAAGAACAACCTCATTGCTCAAAGCATTTTGACCAGATTTTTGGTTTCCTTTTATTCATGTAGACATTTATACCTTGGTAAAGTAAGTGTATAGCATTCACATACAATGTATCTTAAGCAAAGTGAATAAGGGTTTTTTTCTTGCATTCAAAAAGATGTTTTAATTTCCATATATGAATTCTATATTAGTAAATATAGAAAAATATTAGGTTTTTTAGTTTTAATTTTGATCACTAAAATGTGTCATTTATAAGTGACAAACTCTATGAATTTTTTGTAGTTTTCTCATTGTTTCCACGTCTTCCCTGTGTAATTTGTTGTATTTTTTTCCTAGAAGCAAATTGGAAGGATTCTGGGACAGATAATTCCTTTTTTTTTTTTCCCCTAGATGATTCTCAGTACTCTCAGGCAGTCTAGATCCTTTTATTTCACTCCCATTTACTTTCACTGTAGTCTATAACACTCAGACATCTTTCCTGTATTTGGAATAATGACTATTTGAAGTAGTACAGAAGATGGTAGCCCAAATCAATACGAGTGCTGAGAACTACTCTGGTTTCTAAAGGAATTGTTGCTTCGACCTCAGTGGCTGTGATTCAATGTCTCACCAAAACTCACAAACCCTGCTGGAACCACAAGTTTGTATTAAAAAAAGAGTGAGTCTGTATTTAATTAAAAAAAAAAAAAAAAAAAAAAAAAAAAAAAAAAAAAAAAAAAAAAAAGTGATATAGTATCAGCTGGGCAGAGATTGATGATAGAGATGTAATTTCCATGCAGTTCCTCTGGATTCCTTCATTGTAATCCCTCCCACAGTTGGATACTGCCAGGATCAGACTGGCTTGCATGAAGGCCTTCCTGGGACAATGTCACAAGGAGAAATAAATACGGCCCTGAGATGAAAGACATAATTGGCCTTGCTTGGCTGAACTGGCTGCACAGACACATTTTATAGGTGACTCTGTGCCACCAGCAGATAAAGTGCTGAGGTTGCCTACAGGAATCTCTGAGTGTTCACACCACCCCCATGAAGAGAGGAAGTTTTATCATCTCATTTTGGTAGGTGGAGGAATGAAGGACTAAGAGCCTCCAACTTATTCAAAGTCACAGAGGGATTTAAGTCTGAGCAGGGGACTGAAACAATGCTTCACCAGCAACAGTAAAATATCCTCACAGGAAGATGTCCTAACAACTCAGCAATTCTCTCTCTCCTATTAAAAGCAATACATAATTAAACGGTAATAACTAGTATTAGTTTTCAGATGTCTGAATCTCAAATTGGTACTGTGCAATGTCCTCTGCTGGCACAGTAAGTTCTCCTCTTGGAGCAGTGTGGAGTTAGGATGGCAATAACAACTCCCTGGAAGTCCTGTGTGGGCTCTGCATTATGCATTGAGATATTATTGTCCTGAGTGACAGTGAGATATCAGCAGCAAAGTGCTGGGATTCAGCTTTTCAATAAAGCTGCCTGACTTGCAATCACACCGGAATTCCTGCAGCACTGGAATGATAAACTGTATTAGAGGGATGCAGCAAGAACTTATTCATAATGGCCTGTTCTGTGCCTGTGGACCTCTGGCTATCCTCTGCTGTGATTTTATTTCAGAAGAAGGAAAGCAAAGGTCAGCATCACAGGCGAGTCTGTTGGCTCATCCCTCACTGTCTGATCAGAGCTCTCCGTGAAATATATCCGAGGTCATTTTGGGATGAAATACAGCACTCCAAAGGCTCTGCCTGCACTGAATCAAACACCCATAGCTTCCAGAGTCAATCTGGAGAAGCTGATCAGCTTAGTGCTGCAGAATTGCTTTAAAGGTCAAAGCCAGGAGCAATTAAGGGCTGGAGGATAGGAAATGGAAGACTCGATCGGGAAACTGTAAATGAGCCTTGTGTTTTCTGTACTATGTCCTGCTTTTCTTCCTTCTCTATATTCAGTTAAACACTGTTCTAAGAAGACTTTTAAATATTTTACAGCAGTGCGTATCATGCACAGAAGAGCTGAACTTCCTCCTCATACCCCTCTGTTCTTGTTTGAGGAAAAAGCAATACCACAATTTTGATCCATTTTGCTTTTCCCTACTATTTATACCCTTTGTTTTCCCTTGAAAGCTGTAGAAAATGCTGCTAAACTGGGGGTTTGGCATAATTTTGTAACATCTTCTTTTTTATTATTTCTTTTCCCCAGTTCACTCTGGAGTTCATATATTTGAGCTTTCCATTGTAAGAACAAAGGCCAAAAGTCTTTCCTACTGGGAGTCAAGGCTCTTATCTGATATTATGGCTTCAAAACTGATGACCTAATAAAACAAACCCACAAAATGTTATGAGACTTTTTTTTTTTGCTTGTTTTAATGCTTTCTAGGCCATATTTAAGCTTCCATGACAGAGGAACATGAACCAAATTTTCCTTGAGGTAAAGCCAGTTGTATTTCCTGTGTGTTCTGTTGTCCTTACTAAAGTCTAGGAAGAGTTTAAGTACCTGCAGAGAATCAGAATTGCCTTTTTCACGATACTATGTATCCTAAAAAGATGAGAATAAAAAATTATGGCCGTTGACTAGAAGAGTGTTTAATTTGTCCTATTGCTCATTTTTATTTGCACATTCTAACTGAAATTGCAAACATTTAGCTGCAAAAGAAGAGGAGTGTTCTCCTTCTGGTTTTCCTCCAGATAACAAATTTTCATCTATAAATTTCTCTGTTAATGGGATTGTTACTACATGGGCAAAAGAGCCATTCCTCATAGCTGGCACAAACAGAAACCCAAAATATATTGAATCAAGATCCCTGCATTTCTAATGACTTTGGGTGACAGTCTGGGGGATGTTCAAGCCTGATACAAAAAATTAAAAAGTCAAATTTGCTCTTTGGTGTCGAAAGAACTCAAAGATGGTGTGGTTCCACATTAGAGACCACCACCTCCCTCTCTCTAGATTTTTTTCAGGGTGAGCTCTTGCTCTCTACCATGTGGTCACCATTTTTACGCTTAAAACCATAAGATTTTGTTTTATTTTACATGATAAACTAGACATAAACTGAAAAGTTGCTACTGATATATATATATATATATATGTATGTATATAAAAGCAAAAAACTTGTCCATCATCACTCCATGGCAGTTTCTGGAGTCATAATAATGAAGAGTTAATGAATATCATTGTGTGTGGAAGGAGGGTTGTTGTCTGACATGATTATTCTGCACACTGCAAGTCATAGGAATAAATACAGATTTACCGAAAGCCGTAATCAGCTAGAAGTAAAGCCACATTTCCAAAACGACAGGAAAAGGCTGAAGTCCAAACAAACAAATTGCATTAATTCAGTAATGATGTAGAAATCAACCAACCTTCCTCAGATAAAAGAATCTCTATCAATCATCAGATGCAGCAAAAAGAAGTCACTTTTAAAATATGGCTTGACAGAATCTGTGTCTCCTGGTCTAGAAATAAATGTCTGTGTTTCTATTGATACTTGCAGAGTTTTCCATAAGTGTGGCAGTTTAACTTTTTATAGGCAACCATTATTTTATAGAAAAGTCCTATTTAAGGGACATTATCTCATAATTCTCTGCATAATTTGCTGCCTGATAGGCCCTGAAAAACACTAAATCTGAAGTTTCTATCAACTTGCTATGCAAAATGAATCACTCAGCACAGTAACGTTCACAAGTGAGAACTCCTGCCTCAGATTTGCAGAATGTGATTGAAAAGAAATAATTTTCAAGTTTTGCCCCAATGAGTTTTGAAGATTGGGGTGAACTGTTCCTGAAAACCTTATGTTTAAACTACTTTGTTCAAGAAATGATTTGGGTCACAAAGTGTGAACTGTCATTTGCCTCTTTAGGTTTTATTTATTTTTTTCTCCTTTTTTAGATGCCAAAGTGTCTTTGTAGGTTTTCTATTCGTGTCTCAGTTTACCTCATTCTGTTTTGTGAAAACATTTTTTAATTTTTTTTAAAATTTCTCCAGTCAGGCAAAACCATTTAAACTTCAAAGGAAAAATAATTCAGTCTCCTCCTACTTTGCAATTTCTGAAAACCTACGCATATTTTCTAATTCCTTATCCAAGTCTCGGATGAAAACCTACTAATTGAAGAGTACCAATGCTGACTGGCCCTGGAAAACCCCCATTTGAAACCTGCTTCTATTGTCACAGCGAGCTATTTATTTCCTAACCAGTTTTGAAAACATGTCACACTAGTTTTGTCAAGAAAACATCTCCCCAGCTTGTTTATGAAGATGTTAAACTTGCCACTGCTATTCTGCCATCCTGCTGGGTTTGAAATTTTTTTTATTGTCTGGTTTGATCAGAGCAGAACTTACATTAAAAAGCAGGTGGAACCAGCTGTGAAGGCTGCTTTGGGAAAAAAAAAAAAAAAGAAAAAAAAAAGAAAAAAAAGGAATATCTGCATGCTTGTCTTAGCCTGCTTGTGGGGGAAAACAGATGAAATGCCTGGAAACTGGGAGCAACAACCCATTCATTGGCTGCATTTGCTACATCAACAACAACAGCTGCATTACTGTTCTCTCAGTTGGCTTTTTCAGCTGGGCAAAATCTAGAAAACGCTTGGGAGATCAACATCTTTGCTGTTTTTCCCTGGTTGTTGGCTCACAGAGATGACCATGGAATGATAAATGTGACCAGGGACACCAGACACACAGTCACTGCTTTTACACAGCTCTTAGAATGATTTAGCTTGGAGAAGAACTTTAAGATCATCAAGTTTATTTACAGTGCACCAGTGTAAACAGGTTCTAATGAAACCAATCAAAGAATAAATACAGCAAAAACTGAAGAAACCAACCCAATGCAAACCAAAAGATCTCTCTGCCTGATTGACTTGCTGATAAAAGCTGAATCATCTTTTGCGCACACTTTTTAGATCTATATAATCAAAGCCATTAGAAAACAAGTCACAAAGACTCAGCAAAACCTGACATTTTCCTTCAGGTATTTGAAAATCCGGAAACATAGTTTCTCTGAAAATAACAGTGTGTGCATAAATCCTTCAGGTTAAGTGTGTAATTAAAATCCCAGATCTTCTCTGCTGTGTGTAGAGCACCTTGGGTGTTAAAAAAGCTGAGCAAATCACCTCAGACCATAAGCACCATGATCAGAAAGTGGTGACACCATCATGGTCTGTTGTAGTTGCCCCACATGTGCATCACTGAAATTTCAGTAGGGGAACTACCACACATCCTGTAACATTATTTTTCCCTGATATGGTTCTGATAAATCTTTTGATTGGGCCCAACACTCCAGTGTTTTCACATTTTTAATGTACTTTTCCTATTACTAGGCAGTGTTATTTTTATGTGGCTCAGGGGTGGTTTTCTTTTTTGCCTGAAAATATGTTTATGGACAAAAACCCAACCAGCAATCACATAAATATGTTGGAGTCTAGTATGTTAATGAATAGGTGGGTAGGTAGTTTCAGTTGGAGAGTTTGGGAAGTTATTTTAGCAATGGAAGTTCTTTTTCCTGCATTCATCATGCACTTCTTCCATAGGTGCAGGCCTTGATTCCTCTACTCTTTGCAAATGTGCAGAGTTTTGTTTAATACTTTATTGAGATCACCTTATAGGTACTTATATCTATAAAACTAAACAGATTTGCAGCTTGAAGCTTTATGAACTGCTTCCCAATCAGCCACGTGTGATGTCATGTATGCAAACAGATGAATAGTTTTTTTCACTGAGGCCTGCTCGAGTTTCAGTTGATTTCACTGCATTACTGACATGAGTAATGTTGATTATCTGTGGTTTTTCTGGACCAGAATCTCCCTGAGCAGCAGATGCATATAGGCTGCCACTTCTCCTTGTGTACTCCTGCAGCACTGCAGGAAAGGAATTCTGAACATAAAGAAGTGTTAATCATAGTAGATTTAGGTATTCCTCATGGCACAGTTCCCTAACACTTGTTGACACAGTTTAGGTACTAGCTGAATCATCAGGCACCATGACAAAAGCAATGCAAATTAACTTATGACATGCAAAAGCCCCTTAATATATCCAGAGCAAAACTGAAAAAAACCAAATTTGAGCTATCTTTAAGTGACCCCATGGCAGAGGAGCTGGAACCAGATCACTTTTAAGTTCCCTTTCCAATCCAAATCATTCTATGTTTCTAACTTTTTCTTCCTTTTACACTGGAGTAGTTTGAAACTTTTTGTTTCTTCCCACTTAAGATTTCTGTCAAACCGATTTCCATTCTAACCTGTCTCCATGGCCCATATTTTCCTTGTAGGCTGCATGTGTTTAAGGTAATTAGAAGATATTATTAATGGAAATATGTCTCAAGATAATGGTCTCCTGCAGTAAGGCAGATGCCAAGATGACATTTTTTGGAGCAAGACAAATATATCCAGGGACATTCTTCTGTCTCATGACTTTTTTTTTATGTTATGCCAAGCCATTAATGATGCAGATTTTGCCCTGATGTGCACTCCTCCAGAAAGTGGCAGTGACTCTGTGTGCCAGTGGAAAACTTTGTCCCAGGAGAGGCTCAGTGGCCTTGCAAAGACTCTCATTAATACGGTTTGTGTTTCTTTCCCCTGTGATTCACAGTACCAGGCTGGGTGGAGCTGAAAGGAGAGGTAAGCCACCTATGAAGCACAGGACTGAGTCAACTAGCTCTTTCGCTGCTGTGATATTTTTCCTTCCTAGTCTTTAATTCATAAACTTTTCCTGATTAATGGAAAAGCAGATTTTAGCCATTAACTCATGGTTTTGTTAACAACCTCCTGTGGCAACATTTCATGTGAGTCTTAGGAAAAGCCTCCAGGATAGCCAGTGCAGGCTACTGCTGTATGACTTCTTCATGCATGCTTTAAATGGGTTTTTTTGGGAGCTATTGATCATGTTTGAGACACCCATCCTGTTGTCCTAATCTAAAGAAAACAAACAAAAAAGTGTTTTCAAAGCTGACCAAATGAGAAGGACGCAGGAACAGTCTGTTCTGCTGAGTTTGATGTTGCCCTTTGATTTCCGGCTCAGTGATGAAAACCAGGAGAAAGTTAAGCACATGGAGCTTGACTTTGCCACGCATTTTAATAATTCTTAGCTTCAATAGCCACTATGGCACTTATTTTAAAAAGGTAGGATCTGAACCATGCATTCATCACCTCATCTGAGTGTCTAGGGGGTGGCTGCAGTGGAAGCTGTATTAATGGTGACATTTAAAAAAAAAGCTTAGGAAGTAGAAGCCTGTGAGCTGGCTACATACCATAAATCCCATCACACAGTATGTCCAGATGCATGTTTGCCTGCTTAAAACTTTGTCATGGATGGGATCATTTTTAGAGCTATGAGAGCTGACAGCACCTGAATACTTACTATTTACTTTACTATATTACAATTATAATTGTTAAATAAACAATTTTCCATTCCCCAGAAAAAAAAGACAATTTAAGCTATGTGTCTGACATCTGAGGGAGGTGGAGATCAATGCCAGGTGAAAAAAAGAAAAAAAAAGTTTATGACCTTTTATCAGGTATTAGAAATAATACATTTTCTTCATCTATGCTTATCATTGACACAGTATTCAGGACTACACACAAAGAGGGTTGAAGAACAGCACATCCTATGTGATAAAAGACTTTTGGAAAGAGGTTTGAAATCCTTGCTGCTGGACACAGCTTCTACCTGATACAATATTTCTGCAGAAATTTCCTCACTTGTACACTAACAGCTAAGCCCATCAAACTGAGTGTTAAGTTGGGGCTGTTTGTGACTGAGTGGTTTAAAAAGTCTCTGCAAATAAATGTTAGCAGCAAATTATAAATAAAAGCCAAATTGATTTTTATCATATCTAATGGGCACTCAAAACACAGAGATAACCTCCCCTAAAAATAAAATAAAATAACCCAAACAAACAACTCTTTTTGTTTTTTAATGGTAAACGTGAATAAAACTAACCACTTACTGTCAAATTGAACCTGAATTAGAGATGTTGTGAATATAAGAAAATTTTGCCAAAAGACTCGGCAATATCCACTAGGTGGCATCCAGTGACCGTGTTTTTACCGCCTTATCTCCACAAAACCTCTCATTCATACGGCAGATAAAGAACTGCATTATTAATTTATACCACTGCATCCACTCTACACCTAATATTTGTTTAGCCAGCTGCTTCCTCTAATCCTCCTTAAACACCATTGATTGAAATCTTAAGTACATTCAGAGGGATTTTTTTATTATTTTTGCTTTTTTTTTTTTTTTTTTTTTTTTTTTTTACCAAAGAACATTTTGTTACCTACAAGACCTACAAGTTACAAGCTGCCTTTTCAAGCAGCAGCACCGTGTGCTGGAGTTCCTACCAGCGGAGACAGAATGTCTAATACTTCCTAACGAGCAACAGAAGCAGCTTGTCATATGAAAATAATTTTTTTCCCAAAAAAAATTTCATTTCCATGGAGTTTAAGTAATGAAATACACTGTCAGGTTTACAATGAAACAGAAACGCTAAATATTTCAACTTCCAGGAACAGTTTAAGCACTGCTTCAGTGAAAAAGCAAATGAAAAGCAGAAAACATTAATTCCAGTTTTCACACCTTAATCCTTGCAGTGAATTGGAAAACTTTTAATATATTTAAATGTAAGCAATTGCAAAGTCTCTCTCCACTTGAGGATCTCAAAACACCGTTTAAAGGGTGGTCCATATTGCTTCCAGATTTTTTTACTGAGGGGCAAGGAGGTTAAGTGACTTCATTAAGTATTGATAACAGTTCTTTTAGCTCTTTTGGCTGTGACCAACAGTGACAAAAAATTCTTTTTAGTCACATATCAGCATAAAAATCATAAATGTTGGGACCTACAGTAGAAAACACTCTTAGCAATTTTACAACTGTAATTCAACAGAAACCCTCCATCCTTTGCTGAAACCTTTTCTACCCCTGGCCCAAGCATTTGTACTTCTCTAGGGTTTTCTTAGAGTTGGTATTTTAGGGATTTTAGGCGTTTCATTTTCCTACTATTTTGTGTTCTTTTAATCAGGCTCACTGGCACTGGGAGGAAACTGTGAGCCTCTGTCAGGGAGATGGCTGTGGACAACTCTTCCTGATGGGCTTTTTCCTCTTTCTTATTGGAATCTACTTAACATTCAGGAATCTTATTAGGAAGAATGGCCTTCTGGCAAAATTTCAGTGAAGACTGGCCTTGTCTTCATTATTACCTTTACTTTTTCGGGGGTTTTAACTTGAAAAAGCTGCTGTTTCTCCCCCTACTTCACTTTAACTGTACCATTGGAAAACATCACAAACTGGTGGTTTGGGGTTTTTTTTGGATGTTTGTTGGGTTTTGTCTGGTTTTTTTTTGGTTTGGGTTTGGATTTTTTGTTTGTTTGTTTGTTTTTTTGGTGTGTTTTTTTTTTTTTGG
>VZUI01004911.1:0-32408 GCA_013401135.1 Cettia cetti
AGCTCACCAGCACTTAATATGAGGCTCAAAACTACATCCTTATGCAGCACAGAATCTAAAATATGAAAGCTACAACTTAAAGCATCAGCAGCATCTGCCCCTTCTCACCCCAGGTGCAGCCCCATACCTTGCTGGGCAGTTCTGGGGCAAGGCAGGGGCAGATGACAATGTCCAGCACCACTGCTCTGTTACTTCACGTACTGTCCCGTGGAAAATATATGAGGTTTTAAAAATAAAATGGAGAATGCATCTTCTGTGTCCATTTCAGTGGCTGGGACACCACCTCAGTCACAGGATGCAGGGGGAGGAGGGGCAGGTGCTCCCCACCAGCACTGGCGCCATGATGGCTGCCCACAGTTGTGGTGTTGGACACTGCAGTGCCATGAGTCCAGATGGGGCAGCCACCAGCCCAGGGGTCTGGGGTGGATGTGGAGGGTACCAGGAGGGCTGTACTGCCCATTGCTGGCTGCCCCTGAGAGCAGCAAGGACCTGTGGCCGCTTTCTCCTCACCCACTGCTGGAACATGTGCCCTGAGCACCCCAGGGCTGCTCAGTGCAGGGGAAAAACACCCCCCTAGGGTCTGGGGGTGCTTTACCAATCTGGGAATACCCTATGTGTGCTGGGGGAGCCCTCACGGGAGAGGCAGTCCGAGTGAGGGATGGGGCGCTAGCGATCGCCAGGGCTTAGCTTATTAGCCTTATTAATAGACATTAAACCCTGGCTGTGAGTGTGGCCAAGCCCCCGTAGCCCCCCTGAAGGACTTCAGGGGCTTGCAGCCCTGGCCTTTTCCTCCCCAGAACACCACCTGGGCTGAGCCCCAGCCCCCTCCCTGGAAGCAAAAGTGTTCCCCCATGTGTGGCCAGAGACTGGCTTGTCCCCAGCACCTGCCAGACCTCCTTCTGTGAGTCAGACACTGGGGAGGTTGTTTTCGAGGAGGGGTTATTGAGCTGCCTAGGGTGGGCAGGATCTGGTTAGTTTGAACCATGGATGGCACTGACTTCTTGGCTTCTCCACCTTGTCTCTCTTCTCTGCTGGGCACATGCCCTGCAAAACCATGCCACTGCTTCTCTATTGTGGCTGGCAGTTGAGGAAGATTGAAAAGCAGCCACTTCACCTATTTTGCCCCTTACAGAATCACAGGCACATGGTCTCCTCCTCCACTGCCTCCCTCCCCAGCATCCTTGCTATCCCCAGCACCCAGCGCCCCTCACCCCGCTTCTTCCTGTCTTGATCCCTCCAACTGAATCTATCCCTGCCAGCCTGCCCTGCTCTGCTGGGGGAAATGCAAGGAGCCCCTGGGCAGCGGGATTACTGGGGGATTCGGGCTGTGGCAGGCAGCCACCTCATCCCCATTGGCTGGAAAAGCCTCTTAAAAGTGGAGAAGTGCTTTCTGCCCACTCAGCACTCGCTGGTCTCTGCCGACCTGAAACCATAAGCAACTCCTGACTCACATCCACACTGGGAGTGCTGTGGGACAGTACTTGCAGCCACAGGAGACAAGAGGGTGCCCCACACAGGGTGTTCCCCCAGATCTGCCACAGACAGCTTTGCTGTGCATCACTGGAACTGGAGAGAAGCAAGCTGAGAGGGGGATTAGCTGTCTTGTGAGGACATAGCTGCTCCAAAGGAAGGAGCGGAGCACAAGAGACTGCTTGCCAGGTGCTAGATTCCTGCAGGCATTGTCCTGTGCCCACCATGGAGAAAATATCCAGCAGGACCATCTAACCAGGCACCCTCATCCACAGCCGGGAAGTGCCAGCCAGTGGGAGAAGGAAGCGCTGTTGACAGATCTGCTCAGCCCTCAGCTTGTTCTTGGGAGGTCATCGCTTCATTGCACAGGTCAGTGGTGTGGAGGGATGCTTGCACCCTCACTCCAGCAGCCGATAGGACAATTCATCCCGGGCCTGCACTCACTTAATTCTCTAACAAATGCTTTTCCAGGGGGTTGTCTGTGGGTTGGAGAGGTCACGAGTCATGGCCCTTGCATTCAATAAATAGACTCCCCATCCCGTCATGTACTGTGTGGAGGCACTAAGAACATTTGTGTGGACCCTTGTGGGTACAGCTTGTCTGGCATAGTGGGGATTTTCTGGGCATTATCCAGCACTGGCTGCACTGTGCTCTGTATGTGTCCATGGACTGGCAGCCTCAGCTGAACCTGCTGTGGTCTTCACCCTTCCAATCAGGGCTTGTGCCTTCACAAGTCTTGTGTGTCAGCGCAAGTCTTCTTGCAGCCACCTGCAGCAAGTTCTTTGGCAGTGCTTGCCCTGGCCCACCTTCCTGTGATGCATGTGGAAAGGCAGATGCTCATGCTGATGAGCTTTTAGGTGCACGTGAACTCACACTTGGTGTTTTTACCTGTGAATAAAGCTCCTTAACTAGGGACAAAATGATAGTGAGCTGCAGAGGGTACAAAGGGCAGGTGCAGGCTCTGTGGTGTGACCGCTGCGTGCAGCTGTGAGCAGACAAGAATGTGTGACATGGTGTTAGGAACAAGGCAACTCTGAACTGCCTGGCTCACAGCTGGGATAAATCTCCAGCAGAGGTGTGCTATGGCATGTTGACCTTGGAGTCATCTCCACAGGTGAGCTCCTCTGCTGCACCCTATTGTTTTCAACCAATGTCTAGCTGCAGGCAGGTAAAAGTGCTTTCATGCTTTGCTGTACAGTTCTGTAGCACTGAGCAAGTGGCTCCTGCAGAGGTACCCTCCAGCTCCAAACTAAAACCAGTACTCACGGATATTTGTCCAATGTGCTCTTCAAAATCAGATGCCATGGGCTCATCATTGACAGGCAGGGCTACAAAATCTCTGAAGAACATGTCACAGACAGACAAATATTTTCTTGCTAGGATGCTGGCAGAGAGCAGCAGGATTGAGGGAAAAATGAATTACAATGGTTTGATTGATTCATTTAATTTGTGGTGCAGGATGAACTCAAGAAAAGCAGGGCTGGGAGAGGGAGTTGGATAAAAAGTCTCAGGGTACGTTTGGTGGTAGATCTTACTCAAAGTAGCTACATGCAGCAGATGGTGCAGTGGTGGAACACCAGCACGAATTGAAAAATCATTGTGCCTTGGCAGCAGGTCACCTTTTGTACAACTGGATCTAGCTTGTCAATCAGCTGGGAACAGTAGGCAAAATGGCAGGAACTGAGCGAGGCTATTCAGTCTGGCTGTCAAGGTGCCAGCGATGCAGAAAACACCAGTAAGGGTGAGATGGGGGAGGTATGGGTAGCTGGAGAGTGTATAATTTTTTTTTTTCCTTGTAGTGATTCCTTGCCTTAAAATCTTTATAGCCCTTTTTTCAGTTCATGTCTCTGTCCCTTGCCAGAGTCCCTTGAGACCTAGGCTGGAAGGGAGAGATTAGAGTAGCCTATGCCAGCCCCAGTGGTTCAGCCCAAGAGCTTCTGGGAAACAGCCATCCAGAAGAGTTGCCCCAATCCATGCTCAGAGTCAGATTCAGCTCTTCTTTTTTTGCGGCTCACAGCATCCTGAAAGTTTGGGGAACTCTGCTACAGAGATTCATGGTGGTGGCAGGTATCTGAGTGCTGCACTCTGTTTTCAGAGGAAGGAGGGGTACAGCTGAGGGTGGCTGTCAGGTAGATCACTCTTGTCAAGTAAGGTTCCTCTGCCTGGGGTCTGCCCCAGCTTGTGCCATCCACACTTTTGTCTAAAGGATTTTTACTTCTCTGACATTCAGAGCAACAGCAACTATGGGAATCAGCTCAACTCACCCCCTTTGCTTGGAGGACACCAAAAACAGGAACTTCCTTGAGAAATGCACCCAGATCCAAAATTCTCAGATTCTAGCTATGTATGTCACATCCATAAAACAGTCCCTGTCCCCTTGGCACTCTCTGGTCAGTATGTGACTCCTGGCATTTCCCACAACTGCTGGTGCCAAGAGATGAGGACGCTGCTGCCATCTTATAGTCCTTCAGCCAAGAGAGCTGGGCAGGAGAGTGGACCCTTATCAGGAGTGTGCTGTCAGCAAGACTGTATAGGAGACAAACTGGACCCAAAAAGCCCAGCTCAAGCATGGAGAACGAGAGAATAATCTACTTGGGAGCATCTGTAGTCTAGGTCCAGTGATGGCTTTGCATACAGGTGTGAAGATAATCCTGGCTGACCAAGAAACTGTGGCCAATGGTGCTGGAAGGGGCACCTAAGGGAGAAATGAAAAACATACCATAGCAGCCAGCTGGAGCAAAATTCCTGGGCAGCTTAAGAGCCCTGAGAACAACTCACAAGACAACCCCTCTAATTCCCTCCTTCTCCCCACTTAGGCTTTGTTTCAGCCCCTCTGTGTACATACAGAGCCCTAATCTCTCTGGCATGCAAATAACCACTGGTTTTTTTGTGCTCTCCCCCTTCACCTATTTTGGAAATATGGCCCCTGATGGTGGGAGGGGAGGGAGGAGAATGCTGTGCACTGGGGGCTCCCAGAGGAAAGCACAGAGGGCTTGATGGATCACCTTGCCTCACTGCTGGATGTTTCTGTGTCAGGGCAGGTCCTGCAGGGCTCCCCACTGGAGCAGACCAGCATGGGAGAGGCTCAAAAGCAGATTTTAGGAAGATTTAGGAAGCAAAGAGGGTTCACACTGCTAGTTTTTGCCTCACACCATCTGTAGGCATGGCTGGATATGAAGCAAGGGGGGTGCTGCAGATCCTGATGCTGCATCAGATGCAGCACCCCAGGCTTGCCTGAGAGCCGTGACACTGCTTAGCTGTGTTTGCCCAGGGATTATGGAGCTCTGGGCTACACCAGTCTCAGGGGGAGTTTCTCACCTCTGCCCAGCTGAGGCATGACACCCCCAAAGCAATTCCTCCTTGCCTGGCAGGATCAGGGTGCAAAGAGCAGTTGTGGTCCCCCAATGAGCCTCTCAGAGTTTGGAGATAGTGGGCATGGAGAGAAACCTTGTAGTAAATATTTGTAGCTCTGCTTTTCTTCTCTCTTCTTGCAGCATCATCAGACTTTCTCTCTCTCTGTTGACTTACTTCCTCCCGGCCTGCCTTTCCATTCCTAGGTTAGAAGATGGGGAGACCTGACCCAGAAGAAGGGCAACTCCCGGCTCCTGTGAAGCCCCCGGATGGTGGCTGGGGCTGGATCGTGCTCCTTGGCTGCTTTGTGATCACTGGCTTTTCCTATGCCTTCCCAAAAGCCGTCAGTGTCTACTTCAAGGAGCTCATGAAAGATTTCCACGTGGGCTACAGTGACACAGCCTGGATCTCTTCCATCATGCTGGCCATGCTCTATGGGACAGGTGATGCTTGGACACACTTCCCCCTCCTCAACTCACACCTTTCCCACCCTGCCATGGGCCCAGACTATGTCCCCATGGACTCCTCTCATGCTCACTGGCGTGGTCACGAACCACGATGCAGATTACAATTGTCCTACCACTTCTCTTCGTGAAGTGTGCTGCATCTCGTACCCCTCTGCCCCAGGAGACCTCAGGGGTAACCCTACCTACATCCTAGACAATTGATACAAGGTTCGCTCCCATTGCTGAAGGGCTGTTCCTATCACACCAAGCTCCAGGGAATGGGGATCCAAAGGCAGGGCAGAACAGAAGTCTCCACACCACCAGTCTCTCTCCATTGGCCAGACACAACAGATGTGTAGCTAAGCAGCCAAGTAGTGAGCTCCATCATTACAACTTCATCTTCCCTGAGTGCCCTGCTTAGGCTGCCTGCCCCTTCCCAGTTGTCCCATCTCCTGGTCACTACTCTGTCTCCTCTACTTCCTCCTAGGACCAATATGCAGCATCATGGTGAACCAGTTTGGCTGCCGGCCTGTGATGCTCATTGGCGGGCTGCTAGCTTCTGCTGGAATGATCCTGGCATCTTTTACCACCAATATCATTGAACTTTATCTGACAGCTGGTGTGCTGACAGGTGAGAGCCACAGGATTTGGGGGGCAACACAGGCTAACCTGGAGAAGAGCCAAGACCATGTTATATTTCCCTTTAGCACTGCCGTGTCTAGTATCAGGCCTCCCTCGCCAATTTGTACATGCTATGGGAAGCATCTAGTCCTGATTGTTGCACATGTGAGGGATGCATCTGCTGGATCTAAACAGCCGGGGCCTGTGCTTGAGAGACAGAAGAAACGTAAGTGGTGCTCAGTGATCATGGTGACTGTGGTAGGTGGTATCACTACACAGTGGCAGGGGAAAGAGGCAGAATTCCTGTATAAGGCTCAGGTCCTGCCTAAGAGTGAGCACAGTTACCTGATTCGAACCCACTGGTTTAGCCCATCCTCTGCAGGGGCAATACACCAGCATGAAGGCACAGAGTCTTGTGAGGAATACATTCATCCCATCATGGGACTTCAGGACTAAGATAGTCTGAGGGGAGTTTTCAGCTTGTTGCAAAACACATCTCATGTTCTTGCACTCTGTGTCTCCCTCCTGGCTCTCATTTCCATGTAGGTCTGGGTATGGCATTGAACTTCCAGCCCTCACTGATCATGCTGGGCACCTACTTTGACAAGCGTCGGCCTCTTGCCAATGGATTGGCTGCTGCTGGGAGCCCTGTCTTCCTTTCCTCCCTCTCTCCACTGGGGCAAGTGCTGCTGGAGAAGTTTGGTTGGCGAGGAGGGTTCCTTATCATGGGGGGCCTTCTTCTTAACTGCTGCACTTGTGGGGCAGTCATGAGACCCCTGGATATGGGCATGAAGAGGAAGATGGGGAAAGCTCAGGACAAATATGAAGCCAAGGAGATGCTGCCCATAGGAGGGAAGTCAGAGGAGGGAATCAGCACTACTGATGTAACCAAGAAAGGCAAGAAAGCCAAGAAGAAGCCCAAGAAAGGGAAGAAGCTTCTGGATTTTAGTATCTTCTCCAACCGAGGGTTTATAATTTACACCATTTCAAAGTTCATCCTAGTCTTGGGTCTCTTTGTGCCCCCCATATTGCTGGTCAACTATGCCAAAGACACAGGTGTACCAGACACAGAGGCCGCGTTCTTGCTCTCCATCATTGGTTTCATAGACATCTTTGCCCGGCCAGCCTGTGGCATGGTGGCAGGGCTGAAGTGGGTCCGCCCTCACGTGGCATATCTGTTCAGCTTCTCCATGCTCTTCAATGGCTTGACAGACATCTGCAGTGCCAGGGCGAGCAACTACACGGGGCTGGTCATCTTCTGTGTCTTCTTTGGCATCTCCTATGGCATGGTGGGGGCACTGCAGTTCGAGGTGCTGATGGCCATCGTTGGCTCCCAGAAGTTCTCCAGTGCCATCGGGCTGGTCCTACTTATCGAGGCTTTTGCCGTGCTCATCGGCCCACCCTCTGCAGGTAGGTGTCTTGCTACAGGTGATTCATTTGGCTGCCACTGTTCCACAGTATTGCAGGTATCGGGCATGGACACAGCACTTGAAGAAAGACCCTATTCCTCAACTTTAAATTTGCTCTAGAAGTTGAGAGCTGATCTCTGCCCTCACTATGAATGTTGCATAGAATCATGTTAAGGATAGGGTCAGGCCCCTGTCCCAGGCAAACCTTTGAGAGTCTTCATTAGGACAAAGCAAGTGTCTCTCAATTTCTCCTTGGTGTCCATGGCCTTTAGATTGGCACTGTGAATAGTGATGGCAATTTGTTCTGATTCCAATTCCAATGCACAGGTGTTTTGCTGTCTGTCAAGTCAAAACAATTTGTACAGTCCCCTGAGGCATTTGCTGGTAATTTTTCTAAGAGGATTAAGACACTCACAGCCTTTCAGCCAGTCTAGTCTAGGTCACAGTCCCTGGTAAGGTCCATGCCCCAAAAACAGCCCAAAAAACCAGGCTCTTGAATTGAGGTTGGTATAGATTAATGTTAAGTGTCTGATCACGTGTGAGAAAGCCAAATCATGCCCAAGGCTTATTTCCAAACAAAGTGTAGTTTCCTGATTTGCAAGGAAGAGTCAGGGACAAGACTGTGGAAAATTCCCAGGCAGGAACCACTCTGCTGTTTCTTGCACTCCCTTCCTTCAGCTGCATTTGCATTCATTCAGCTGCAGTAAAGCCCATCTTTGAAAATCTTGGTGTGAATAGTCTTTTCCTCAGCACAAACCACCAGTTATAAGTAAAACCCACCCTCAGCAACTCCAACCAGTTCTCAAGCAAAACTTGGAAGCCAAGAGAATATCCTCCTAAATTCTAACAATAATTCATGTCTCACTTTATAATCTGTGGGGCAGTCGAAAGTCCCAGGCCAAGGAGGGTCATGAAATATGTGTCTTTGAGGCAGCTGCAGAGAGAGGGGGAGACAGGGATTTAACAGCACATTGCCCCAAGGAGCAAGGCACACCAGTGGGGCACTAACAAGAGACATCCCAGCCCTCCTGCCTCAGTTCAGCTGAGCCTTGGTGCTATGTGCACGTACAACGGCACACAGACAGCACAGGGTCACCGAAGAACCATGTCGGGGGCAGCCAAGTTGTGTTGGGGTTTGTAGGACTCCCCTGGTGCAGGAAGCTCAAATGCTTGACAATCCTGATGGCTGGGACTCGGGAGAACAGTGCTCGGCTGAGAAAAGGGGGTTGAACAAAGTGGCTTTGTTTGGTGTAATCCTCCTGAGCTGCTTCCTGCTCCGTGGGGCCGAGGGGGTTTTGCACAGGATAAGCTGCACACACACACGCACACGCACGCGCTGGGACACGCAGGCTCCTTGCTCACCATCCGGCTTGGCTGAACAGGGGCACATTCACCTGTGGAGGAATTAGCCACGTGCCTCTCATGACTGCTCAAAGAGGCACCTCAGCGTGTCCTGGGGCTGGTTTCAGGGCACACACTGTAGCACACCAGGGAGTGGGGGTCACATGTCCGTTTGGATGCCAGACCGGGATGAAGAATGTAGTTCCATGGCTGCATCCTGACAGCAACAACACAGCTGTTCATGCTCCCCAGCACCAAGGACTGAGAACTCTACCCCCATTGGCAACCCCAGTGGATTCAGAAAATATATTGAGAATATCTCTGGCACAGAAATCACCAGGTGTGGGCCAACCAAAGGGATTTCTCTGTCAAAGAGAAATTTGTTCTTTCCTTCAGAATGTTTTCTTGACATAATAGCTTAAGAAATAGCAATGCCTCTCAAACTTTCTTTTCTGAGACTGGCCAATCCAAATCATGAGAGGCTTTTCCCATCTTAGCAAGTAGAAGATGGCCCACCATTGGGTGGGACCCTAACATGAGAGTGTCAAAATCATTTAATCTTGTCCAAACAAGGGAAAACACCAACCACGCACTGTTACTGTACTTTTCCTGGAAGTACTGTGTGGCTCTTTCCCAGGGTGATTTTTAGATATTCAGGCTTCTTGCTCTTCCCTTGAGGAATGGGTCCTCAGCCAAATGCAAGTGTTGCCCACCTGCACTGGGCTGTCCATGCAGGAGTGACTAGGCTGAATTTAACCATCTCATTTCTTCTCCAACCATCAGGCCGCCTGGTTGATGCTCTCAAGAACTATGAGGTGATCTTCTACCTGGCGGGCTCAGAGGTCGTGCTCTCCGCTCTCTTCCTGGGTGTCGCCAGCTACTGCTGTCTGAACCGAGGGAAGAAGGAGCCTCTCCCAGAGAACAACCCCTCTGCGGGAGGTGGGAGCGACACCGAAGAAGCAGAGTCTGACGTGCAGGAAGCTGAGGAACACAGCAGTGACAACCACCAGCCGGACCACAGCACTGACAATGCCGTGGTGGTGGCCAATGAGGAGGCCAACCACGTGGCAGAGGAGCAGAGAGGGGAGGGAGGCGACTGTCGCGCAGGGGATGGGGAGGTGTTGGCACGAGATGGCTGCAACACTGACCAGACGGTGGAGAGGGACAGTTTTTAGCTAGGGCAGCAGAGAACAGGGATGTATAAAACTGGCCTTGTTTGCAAGCACCTCAGCATGGGAGGGTAGGTGGGATGCGGGGAGCAGAAAACTGGGACAAAGGCAGATGTAAAAAATAAGAGGGAGAGGTATAAGAATAGCTGGTTCTTGTGTACATATGTCCACAACCTACCCAGTGATACATCTACTTGCATACTGCACCCATGCTGGTACAACACAGGCTCAGAGCAGCCCACACACCAAAAAGAAAAAAACAATAATCTTCTTTCCTTGCTTTCAAACTAGCCCTGGAGAAAGTCTTCTGAAGAGACTGCCAAGGACTCTCCTTTTCCTTCTGCATTGTCACAATACGGAACACAAACAATTAGAGACTCTTTGTAATCAGATCTGGTACGCTCTGTTCTGGTGTCAGTGTTTCCTTCACCCCACTTCCACGGTCTGGATAGTGCCAGTCTCACTGGCAGCATGTTTAGGAGGTGGTGTAACTCATAGCTACCACCCGGCCACCTCCAAGGGCCACCAGCATGGGGGTAGACACCAGCCTCTCTGCAAAACCTCCCTTGGGCACTGCCAGACCAGGAGGCCACCAGCTCCAGCCACCTCTGCCTGGCACATCTTTTGTGGACTGTAAAGCTGGGGCAATGACATCTCATGCTGCTATCCCAAGTAGGGAAGCACTGTGTTAGAGGCTGCTGCTGAGGTACAAGAAGACACCTAAGAAAGGCTAATGCCATTAGGTGTGCAGCCAGAGTATGGAGCCTTGCTGACAGGAATAGCACCAAGCCAGCTTTATCTAGGCTCAAGTGAGTACTGTTGACGTGTGAAGGGAACAACTTGGCCCCTGTGGGGGTGGGGGTTTCAAGACAGGTAAATAAGTATGTCCCAAGAGATTATCCACTGAGCAGGAATGGCACCAGACGTGCCTGTGTTTTCCTCATAAACAGAGAAAGCCTCCTTACATAAAGGAATCAAAGGTAAGGCAGAAAGACAAGCCCCAGTCCCTGAGTGCTGCTAACAAGGGTGTTGAAGCACGTGGTAAGGCAGGCATGACCCCCTCACCCCCTGCTGCCGTGGTGGATTTCTAGATTCAGAGAGGACAACCTTCCCTGGCATGCTTAAACCACTTCTAATCTCCTTTAGGGCTGGATCTTTTATAAACAGCCCTGGCCAAAGCTCTTTCTTCCGGTTTCCTGAACTGCTTCACCTCAGAGACCCTGGGGAAACCTGTGACTATAGCAAGGGATCAAAAACTAAGCAGAGGGCTACAGGGAAGGCAGCTTGTGGGGCCACCAAAAGTTTTGTTTCATTGCAGACCAGACTGACTACAAACTAATGGGTAGTTGGCGGAGTCTGCAGGGTCCATGAAGCCATTTAAACACAGCAGGGGCGTGGGGACATGAAGGAAAGGGTTTCATCCTAGGTGTTCCCAAACAAAAACAGCAGTAAACAATGAGCAAAATAGAGCTGTTGAAGAATATCAGTTTAAAAAGAGAGAAGGACTGGGAATTGGAGGGGAGAAGGTAAACCCCATGAGGCTGTACTCTCGTCCCACCATAGCTAACACCACTGTCTGAGCCAGTCATAGTGCTGACTTCGGGCTTTTTCCTATTCAAACTCAGAAACATCCCAAATGAGACTAAACCCCATAACAAACCCCAGATGAAAAGCCCTGAGTAAATGAGAGCAACAGCAAGGGTGCTGGGGCCCTGCAGGCACTCAGCCAATGCTCTTAAATCTTGTTTTCCCTCCCCACAAGGTAAGATTGCTGTTTCTCCTCGACCAAGTTGCTCTGCAGCTCTTTCCCCAGTAACCCCAGGCTGGGTTTCCCTTATTGACTAATATGCCCTCCAAGAAGGAGCTCAGAACTTCCCAGAGGTCCAAGGTCCACAGCATGAAAACAACTGCCCTTGTCAGCCAGGCCAGTCACCAGAACAAGGTCCCCTCTGTTTCCTTGTTACAAGTCAACATTTCCCACTAAGCTTCCCGCTCTTAATTTTTTTTCACAAAAGCAAATAAAAGCCCTTAGGGTATGAGATCTCACTACAGACCATGATGCAAGATTCCCAGACCTCCTCCTAAAAAACCCAGCTATGCTGCTTTACACTTTGCCTCAAATGGCTTTCAGGCAGATGCCACTGAAGTGTTTTCAGTTCCTCTCAACTGCTCCGTGTTTTGACACAACAAACAACTCTGAAAGAGGATCAGGAACTTAGGCATCAGCTGAAGCTTGTGATGCAACAACTGAGCAGTGTGGAGAAGCTGGCCCTGGATGCCACCTTGGCAGGACTGAGGCACCTGGTGGCCTTTAAATGGCTGCTGTTCCCCTGGGAAGCTAAAACGCAGAGAAGATGGTATGACTGGAGGACTGGCCTTTCTACAACATTTATAACTCTCTTCCTGTGGAAATCTGCGCTGCACTGACCATCACAGCTTGGTATTGAGATTATGCACCAATATAAGAAGAAAAAAATGGCCAGCACAGGACACCCATCTTCCCAACATTATAAATTAAGATTGAAATTAATGGAAGATAAGCAAACAAATCTCTTATAGGCATGAAGGACATTAAATGAAATGTCATGTATTTATTTATTACAGACAATAGTCACTACATCAGTCTGTTTAAATTCTCCAGAGCAGCTTGACCATGGATGGCATTTCTCCAGGCACCCACAGAGCTGAAGAAGCTCCAAAAACAATCAAAGAGAAACACAAATCAAAAAAAAAAATAATCTTAATCATAAATTAACGTCTTTAAATAATTTCTCCCACAACCATGAGAATGTAATGAGAGAAGTCAAAACCCCTGCCCCAAGAAGCACACCACTCCTGGAAGTTGTGCTGCCCACTAACAGAAAAAGTGCCATCTGCATCTGGGATTGGCCCAGATGGAGGGAGGGGAAGCAAAAGGTAAGGAAGAAAGAAGCAGTCTCACCTCAGCTTTCCTCTTCTCCCTTCCCTTGTATGAAGGGAGTATAGCTACTGCTGCTGGCTGGCACAGAGGCAGCACAAAATAGTTGTGCAGAGAGGAGAGCAGGCGAGTCAGTCTTTACACTAAAAAATCCCAAAGCCTCTGCCTAAAGAGCATGTCTTCCTCTCTCCACAAGGCTTTGTGTCTTCTTTCTAGTTTAAAGATGGGATATTTCCATCACATTTTAAGGTGGATCCTCAGAAGTTGTTCAAGACAGCAAGGAGTGACGCTAACACTTCCCCACAGCACAAGGGGAGGATGAAAGGGGGCTGTTCTCACCATTTATGATCACCTCCAAAGCAATAACCAGCTTCCATGTGCCAGAGGGGAGCAGTGCTACCCATGTGCTCAGCAGAGTCCTGCCTGCACAGAGGCACATGGCAGTGTGGGAACGGCTTTTCCTCCCCACACCACAGTATCCAGGTTGGGTAGCAGAAGTCTTCAGGGCAAAAAGAATATCCAGGCAAACAAGCAAAAGAAAAGAGAGGAAAGCAGAGGCTGGTCCCAATCCAACCAGCTACCCCACCCAAAGCAGAGGAGGAATCCCAGGCTGGACACACAGAGAAATCACAGAGGATGAATGGCCATGTGAAATACATGTTTTCATAAGTCTGCAAAGTCCTCCCTCTGGCCATGCTGACACACTCAGGCATCATCAATGAGCTTTTCTCCATTTGCATCCTCCCTCTCGCTACCCTCTCTCTCGCTTTCTCCTTCTTCTTCCGCTGTATCTGTGTACGTGTCCTTCTGCCCATAGCTGAGAGTGGTGCGGGCAAGGTCGACCTCAATGGGAAAGACATCAGTGTCCCGGAGCACAGCGTAGCAGTCGTCGTAGTACTTGGACATTGTGGAGACAAAACGCTGGAGCTGGAACACGATGTCCTGCACTGTAGTAGAGACATGTTGAGGGGAAAAAGTGTCAAAATTCCCTTCCCAAACAGTATGAATGCTATGATCAAGCCTCCCTTACCAGTGTTAGATACCATCTCCTACACATTAATCCCTTTTGGCCCCTCAGGGCTGATGTCTTTGGTACAGCCACAAAGGAGTTCTTCAGAAAAGAAGAACTGAGTCATCTTCTGAGCTGAGACAAAGGAGGAACACAAAGGCCAAAGCCATGTCTGCTGAACTTAGTAGTGGCACTCACCGTGTTTCTGGTCCAGGAGCTCTATTTTCTCTAGCACATCCTTCCTCATCTTGGCAAAGCGTGTGCGAGCCTCCTGACGGCAACGCAGGATGAGGCGGTACTCGTAGTTCCCAGTGCTGACCCGGTAGAGAGGCTCACCCAGAGCCTGCAAACAACACAGTGCCATTTTAGAGGCTCCCACAACAGTGTACACACAGTCTGCCTACCAGTGTGGACTCACAATGACCTTGGGTTATTACAGACCTCTCATGGTTCCTGCTTCCTGTCAGGAAGCAGGAACCATGAAGAACACTGAGCCCTGTCAAAAGCTGGCAATCACTGGGGCCACTTTGAAGGTCAAACACACACCAAACATGGTAAAGAAAAGCATCACAAAAGCAAATACAAAAGGAGAGGAACCTTTCAGCCCAGCATAGAGAGGTGGCGTGGCTTCTTACCTGGACTAGTGAGACAGGCATTAAGAACAAACAAGTTTATGTCAAGCACACAAAAATTCTGCCCTCCTCTGTAAGGTTTGTCCTGTATGGATTGCACAATGAATTACATTCCCCTTTATGTACACAGGGAACCCTCTGGTATCTAAAACCATCCAGACACAATGCTGGAAACCACCAGGGAGGAACCTATATATTGTCATGCAAAATAGTTTGGAAAGGGGTTAGGTCTGCCAGCAATGAAGCATCCTTCCCTTGCACCTGTAAACACAACATACAGAAAAATCTATATTACAGACTATAGCTTGCGAACATACACTGCAAGTGCCAAAATCCAAAATGTCATTCTGCTGGGCAAGACTAGGATTCTTTCCTTCCCATTTAGAAGGAAATGAAAGATTGTGTTAGGAGTTTGATTCCTTCCCGGCACTTGGGAACTAGGTATTCCAGAAAAAAAAATGCCTGCTCTGAGATTGATACCTAGGATAAAAAAAGATGTTACTTCTATGCAGGGAAACTGGAATTTATGGGATAACTTTAGCTATTTTAAACAGAACTGTTAAGGATTAAAGTCCTAAAACTCTAAACTATAAACTGTCTATTGTTAAGAGAGATTCTTTAATCAACTTCCTTCATTTATAAATGCAGTTTCACATGCATTTTGCTGCAGAGAAGCTAAATCTCCATTTCTTTGAAACAAGTCCAGAATTAATCATAAGCTGTACACTACACACAAATGGAATCTGAGAACATAACACCTTAATCCTCCTTACATAACCTAACGGTACTTAAACAGAGAAAGGCAACCACTGAGCAAACAAGCTGCAGTGCTTCCCAGATGGCATTTAAGGATCCCCTACTTCTAATACATTAAGAACAAATGTACGTAATTCCTTAGGATGCATTCACTAGTTTGGGTGCTGACAGGCATAGGAGTACTTTTGCAATTATACTGATACTCACAATGCAGCTGTACTCTTCATCATCCATCTCTTTGACTTTCAGGCAGTAAGACTTTGCAGAATTAGAGATTGAAAAAACAAAGCAAAACAAGAAGGAACTATTAAAAAGTAGAAACAACTTCATCATCACCCATACCCCTGAGGTTGTACTATCCCAAGCCTTCCTTCGGTGGACAGACCCTGAAGAAAGCACATTTTTCCCCAGAGGGAAAAATCCTGTGTTCATCTACTCTTTGGGTAAAGACAGTATAAGAAAAATATGAGACCGGAATAAATAAAGAGGGAAAGAAAAAGATTAGTTGCATGAAGGATTGATGCAGGAAGAGATTCTGCCATATTCCGTTGCCTTAGGGCTGCAGCTCCAAGTACTTCTCTCAACGGGTGAAAGGAAATAGATTCCTGCATTTACAGAACAGGTGCACTGAGCAACCTTACCCTTTTTGCGTAGAAGACAAGGGCTGAGTGGAATGAAGGAGGAAAATAAAAGGCAAAGTCTAAATTCAAGTAAATATGACTTGACAGTTGTTTACTTTGGATAAAGAAAGTGTGTCCAAAATTACCTGAAAAATATGGACTGGGGAGCTTTTAAGAAGAGTTCCGGAGCCTAAGCTGTAGAGGAACTCTTCAAATATAAATCAGGAAATAATTTTGATCATGTAGAAAATAAGTCATGTGGGTACTGTAAGATCTTTCTTACTAGTGAGAAGTGTTAGGTTAAAAGCAGGTGTCTGAATCTGAGTAATCTGTCAGTAAACAAAGAACTGGAAAAAAAAGGGCATTCTCTCATCGATTATGGAAGAATGGATATGTGATCATACAGGCTATATGTGACTTTCAGAATGGTTCTGTGAGAATTTCAACCAGTACCTAGAAAAAAAATCAAACAAAGAAGCAGCTCACCAAATATTCAAACTTGACATCCAGGTATTTTTTGATAGTCAGCCTTGTGTCAGGAATGGCTTTATTCAGATACGTATTCAAATCAGTGAGCATCTGTAGGGGAAACATCCTGCTGCTGAATTCAGACTAAAAAGAATGACTACAATTCAAGTGCAACCTTCTACCCAGCACAGGTCATGAGGCTGCCTTGAGTTAACTCTTCTTTGAACTACAGCATATTTGAAAGAAAATGCTTGCTCACGGCTCAGAATGGTTAGAGCCTCCATTACTATTACTGGCAAGTGGTTCCAGTGCTAGAAATGCTTGCCTCACTTCTACTCTGGATTCATCTGCTTTTGACTCGTTTTATTTTCTGCTGGTCATGGGAAACAGCTCTCCCTGACTCAGAGTTTCACAGCCCAGCATCATCCATCCAACACAGCACTGAAAGTGGTGCCCAAACCAACACTTAAATTTTCCCTTTGCTAAACTAAGTGCACAGATCCCCTGGAGACTCTCACTCAAATATATTGATTGAAATTCTTACATTGTTCCTGGGTTGCTTTAATTGAACTCTTTTAGGACACAATGAAGTTATGGGTACCAATATCAGGTACTACACTGGTCAGACTACTCCCTCACCCCAAAAAGAAAAGGACAGGAATACAGTCATGTGCAGAAGTCATAGGGACAAGGCTGATATATTCACTATGTTACCTCTCAGGTTCTTTTCATTATGAAAAGAATTCCCTGAAGTAAAGCAGACAAGGATCCTTCTCCTCACAATGAATGAACTTTTAAGACCACACCTTTAAAGACAGGCTTCTGCCTTTCTAGATTCCCCTCTTCTCCAAACCCTTTACTCCTTTGGTTAAATTCTTTACTGGCTTAATTGTTTTCAGAAGGTGAATCCCAAACTTCTCAATGTTGCGATGGGCATCAGCAAATTTCACAAAGGCTTCACTGGCAGCTGGTTGCGGCTCCCGTACACCAATTACAGAGAAAACATCTCCAAATGCTGCACAAGCAGAATAAATACAGACAGATGAATGAAGAGGTGAACCCTGAGAAAAATCTTATTTCCAGTATTAGAACTCCCTCCCATAACCTTACAATTAGCTGGGGGATGATGCTACATATTCCCTAAAGATCAGAGATTGGAAGGGCATTTCTCCAATGTCTCATGTGAGGGATGGGGCCTGTGTTAGTATCATGACCAGTAATGCAGGAGAGCAGCCCTTCCCAGCTTATTTCTGCAACCCTTAGTTTTCTTTGAGTGAGGGAATCATACATCTAAGTACTGAAAAAAACTCCTGAAACTGAAGGGCTAAGATTTGTGCTCCCTTTGCTCAAGATTCTTTACCTCTGTGTGTCTGAGATAGCTCAAAGAAAGCCCTGAGAAGACTCTTGGTGTGCTCTGTCAAGCCTGTGATGGAAGCCAGAAAAAACACGTAAGTCATTCCACTGAAACACAATGAATGCATCGTTCTCTCCCATCCTGTGTCTGATGGAATACCAAGTTTACCTTTGTATAACTCTGCAGTCCTCTCCAGCTCCTCTAATCTCTTCACTAGTCCATCTAAATAGAAGAAAGAATCAGAATACAGAATTACAAAAGTCACATTCAGGACATGGTTAAGACGTGATTGGGTGGAAAAATACCAGTTTCATATATTTGGTTCAAATTTTCCTCATCCCTTAATGCCTGTCCTGTGATACAATATGAGAAGCTTTCAAAATGATTGCAAACTTATTTTATAGTATGGGGTCATGACCTATAGGCACTCACTAAGTTGGTTCCCGTTTTAAATTAATCTGACCTGAGAAAACATTTAAGTGGCCACAAGAACAGGCTATATCACTCAGGAAGAGCAGAGAAAATCACAACAGCAAGGCAGAGCAGAAGAAAAGAATGTGGACCATTAAAGCAACAATAAAAAGTAAGCAAACACAGGAGAGTAAGTGTTCCATTAGGAAAATGTCCTCCTGGACAATACTTACCATTGCAAAGTATGGCTCGGCTTAATCCCAGAGCATCTGCCGTCCCTGAGCTCATGTTCTCTACTAGTCGGTGCTTTACCTTCTTCAATACTAAAGGCCAAAATAAAGTTACAAACCGCCATCAGGGTCACTTCCATGGGCATGAAAAGCTCACCAGCATGTTTCACTGGTTTTCCAGGCACTGGATAAAGTGCATTTAACTCAGTATTGAGGCAGCAAGAAGAAAGAATACCATAGAAACAGGGCACTCTGGTCCAGCCATGCATAACACATATTCTAACTTGCCTATCTGCTCTGCTCTCACACCCTTAACACTTCCATCGATAGATGTCCAGCAATTCTTTTGGAAGACTGTCCCAATCAATCACTTTGCTATAAGCAAAGCACTTATCTTTGTATTTGGAACTAACCTTTGCTTGTGTTATCTGCTGTATTACTTCAGCTGAAGTTGGGAGATGAGGCTGAAAGACAATCAGGACTTAATGTTCAGTGTTGTCTCCTTACTTTTACATTTTGAATCCTAGTTAAAACCTTTTGCCACCTCTTGACAGAATGTCTGTCTTTGATGGTCATACCTTTCAATTTACTAGAGACATCTATGCCCTCCTTGGAACCCAGTCACCTTTATTTACAGGCAGACTTGCCTGCAGATCCCAAAAACTCAGCTGAAGCCACCATGTTCTGGAAAAAACAATATTCTCAACACACTTCTGTTTTCCCAAAAATCCATCTCACTATTCACAATTTTTCAGATCTCCTGTCAATTTATTAGCACCATAATTGCCAGGAAAAAAAAATGAGAGCAAAGAGAATGAATACATTTTGCTGAAAGTCAGAAAGGCAGACCATATAAAGGAGACAGCTGTGTAGGCTTAGTTCAAAACCAGACACTTTGTTTCAGCAATAAAGGCTCTCCTGTCTCCCATAAAATTTATGTTTGTACAAACTCAGTGTTCTCAAGCTTAGAAATCACCACCAACTGCTTTCAATTGACACATTTCTGTGTACATCTAAAACCATATCAGCATAACTTACATGTATTAAATGAATTAAATTATTATGCAGTTGAGATTCAAGATCCATGCTAAACACAACACAGAAAAACAAGCATCCCACAACAACAGTTAAGTCTTGACTTTCAAGCCTGATTCAAAAAGTCAGAGAAGGATTCTTTTAAAAAGCTGGAACAGTATCCATTTGAAAACAATTCAGTTAAGAGCAAGAATGAAAACAGAAGTTTGCTTTGGTTTGAGCTGGGAACAATCTTTCACCCTTCTGCATCATTTTAACACTAGGGAGAAAGAAACCAGTCTTACCAATATCCAAAGACTTGCCCTGCTTTGGGTCAGCCTGAAGCTTGTTGTAGTGTATTGTAACTTCTCCCTGCAGAAAGAGAAAACCCCAAACTGCTGTGCTGGAAGCAGGCAAAAGTGGCTCCCTTTACTCAAGGACAATAAGCTGCCAACTACGACCCAGAAGCTCTGTCGGCCTCCTCCTACCTCTCACCTTTACCATCTGTATCATCTTGGCCACCTCCACTTTGGTCTTCCCTTTGACAGATTTCCCGTTGACTCCTGTGATTTCATCCCCGGCTGCTACGGTGCCGTCTAAGGCTGCTGGAGTATTATCAAACACCTAAGACAGAGCACAGAGACTCTGCAATCAGGAGGAAGGTCAATGCAGAGCTAAAGAGCACAAACCAAACAGCTGCACTCCTCCTATTTAATTCACTTTTACTTTGTCCGTGGTGAAGCTGCAGTTTTCCCTCTTTTCAAACCAAGAGGTGGGCTGATCACCTTGTTCTCTCGGGAAGTTCTTTCCCCTAGGATGCCTCCTTGAGCATAGGATTTCCTGATGGGAGTGTCACACTGTTCCCCTGTGAATTCTAGCATGCTCTCCAAGGAGAAGGGTAACTCCAGAAGTCTTAAATTAATTCTTCCACACCTACTAGGTACTAGAGTAAGGAAATCTTTTCATTGAAAAGTGAGATATCATCTCCCACTTTGAGAAAAACAAACAACATAGAGGTCTCTGTCTACACTTCCCATCTCTCAGGCTAACACTCTTTAAAAAAGATGGCTTGTTTTTCCTCCCCAAGTGCCCACCTGGACAATGTAGAGACAGGGGCAGTACTGTGCTCCTCCTCCAATGCTGATTCCAATCAGGTTCTGAGAGTCCTTCTTCAGGGTTACTGTCCCAGGTACAGTGGGGATGCCCCTACAAAGAGAAAGGAATAACTGAACGTATGCAGAGCTGTGGCATATGAAACAACTCTGGTATCTGAGTCAGTACAAATGGAAAACATCATGGGCACTGCATATCCGAATTCATTCCTTCACCTCTGCCACAGTCTATCAGCATGGGCCAGCAGGGAGAACCTCTGTGCTATCATTTTCTTGGGATTGCATGCAAGGATTAGAGGCGGAAGGGACAACCTCATCCTTCGCTAGGCACTGAAAAAACACTATCAAGCTTCAGTGTTTCACCTACACTTAGTGCTGGAGGGAGAGGACAACTTGCACAGCATAAATGTGATGCAAACTGAGTGCTCTATTTTAAATGCATGGCAGTCACTGCAGAGAACACAAACATTCTCCTTTGCTCACCAGCACAGTAATGCCTCATTCCCAGTCTCCGGAGGGAGCAAGAAATCAGCACTGAACAGGAGTCTGATGTTCAGCACACAGCATCAGGCACAGGTAAATTTATCAACTGTCATTCGATCTTAGCTGCAAAGCCTACTTCTATTTTAAGAAACACCAGGAAAAGACAAGTGAAATACTTACAGCTTATCTTCCTCAATATCATAATCTAAATCTGCAAACATTGTTCTGGTTCAGTGGAGTCCGTTTGTCTGAGCCTGCTTATTCCAAACTCCCTGGGAAGAAAGAACAGAATCAACCAAATAAATAAATGATCGCAATAGCAGAACACAGAGAACTAACCTGTCACCGTTATCAATCTCTTTTTTCTTTTTTGGAATGCCACATAGTGGTCTCTGCTCTTATATCAAAAGGTGAAAAATGAGAAAAAGTGTCCCTGGTTCTCTGCTCTGCACGCGACTGGACAAAGTCCTCGAGCTAGAGAGCTGAATGTTCCAAACCCAAGACTGACACACGCACAGCATTTCCAAAGCACAGAACAAAACGTGGGCCCTTCCCCAGGCTGCTTCTTCCCACCTTCGACCCGCACTACGGCTGCTAAAGATACTCAGTTTTTATCCTCGACATCCATTTCACTTCTCCATGTTCTTGACTTCACAGCAAGTCACATCACTTTTTGGCATTCACCACCTGTCTGGGCAGGCCATGTTCAAGCTTTCCACCGAAAGCCTCATTATTTCCCCATGCACAAACCCCGTTTCCATTTAATGTCGGGCAGTAATTAGCTAGCACGTTTGGGTTCCGCCCACCCAAGGCACGCTGACGCCGTGAAGGTGGTCGCCTCCACCACAGCCGACCCTGAGGGACCAGGGCTTCACCGACAGCTCGCCGTGCCGCAGCCCCCGAAACGGGGCCGGGCAGGGGCTGTGGGCAATGCCCGGCCGGGGAGGAGGCAAGCGCAGCCCCCACCCCAACCCGCCCGGCGGGGCCGTCCCGGGGACAGCCGCGGGGGGGCGTCCCTGAGGGGGCCCCCAGGCTCACCGGAAGCGGCCGCGCGGCGCCGTCAGCCCCCCTCGGTCACGTCACCGCCGGCGCCGCCCGGAAGCGCCCGCCCGAGCCCCGCCCCCCGCACTCCCGCCGCGTTGCCATGGGGACTGAGGGAGCGGGGCTTGGTTAGGCTGGAGATGAGAAGGATCAGGGATGACCTGATCTCTCTCTACAAGAAAGGAGGCCGTAGCCAGGTGGGGATTGGTCTCTTCTCCCAGGCAATCAGTGACAGGACAAGAGGACATAGGCACAAGCTGCACATGGGGAGATTTAGGTTGGACATTAGGAGGAATTTCTTCACGGAAAGGGTGATTGGGCGTTGGAATGGACTGCCCAGGGCGATGGTGGAGTCACCGTCCCTGGAGGTGTTTAAAGACTGGACGTGGCACTCAGTGCCGTGGTGTGGTTCACATGGTGGTGTTCAGTCACAGGTAGGACTCCATGATCTCAGAGGGCTTCTGCAACCTAATTGATTCTGTGATTCTGTGGAATTGGTTGGCATAATCACCCCTACTGCTAGCGGGCCAGCAGTGACCCGAGGAAGCATCAGATGCCAGCGGATGTGGAAGCCAGTCAGCACAGCTGTGTGTGAAACCTCTGCACTGCCATGCATGCGGCAGGATCGCCAGGCTTTCACGCGTTGTTCTCCTCTGCAATGTGCGGGGGGGCAGTAACCACTGCACTGGTATTCAAATGGTTTTCCTGCCTCCATCCTGACAGCACCACCACTGGGAGAATGCTTTGATTTCCCAAAGAAATGTGGTCGCCCTTGTTGCGTTATATGTCATCTTTTCTAGCTGCTCCTGGCTTCTGAGCAACTACCAGGCTGCCCAACCCGACTTACTGACGCAGATCAAAAAAAACCAACAAACCACCCAACAAAAAACCAAACCCCAACATCATATTCTTTGAACTGAAAACTCCTCTGTGACTAGGAACAAGGACTGGCCCATGGCAATGACCTCTCTTTCTGGCTGAGAGGGTGGTTAGTGTTTGCAGCATGCAGCCCCGTGAGCCTCTTCTCTGCATACATCAAAACACTGACTGAAGCCACCCACAATGCTCGGGCAAGAGTGGCAAGGGCAAGAGTGTGTTGTTAATAATCATTTTGAAGTCCTGGGTCTAAGATGCGATTTATTTACATGGGGCAGCTGAATGAGAAATACAGTCCTTCAGGTGGGAGCTCTCTGAAGAGACTGACATCTGACCCTGGCCACTGACAGGAGTTTTACATCAGTGAAGCTCCAGAATTGATGAGCCAGACCCTCTTCTCTGCACGAAGAGCTTGCTGGGGCTCGGCAGTGCAACAGCACTTGTCTGTGGCCACAGGTAATACAGAGGAGACAGAGACAGACTCTTCTGCGGGTTTTTGCATAGCTAAAGACAAGAAAGAGAGGGTGCAAGTTGCAGCATGGAATTACAATGCAACAAAAGGAATAAAAATTAATATGAGGGTGGGAAAGCATTGTTACATCAGCCCAGAGAGGTGGTGGAATATCCATCTCTAAAGACAGTGACAATTTAGCTGGACAGATTCTATGATGCGGTCCTGAGAGAGACCCTGCATGACAAGCAAAGAGTTCACCCCGCAGAACCCTCCCCAAAGGTGACAGCTGATACAGAGGGCTGGTTAAGCAAATGTCACGCCGGCAGAACTCGAGCCCGCTGTCCGTCCCACGCCCCGGCAGGACGCGTCCCGCGCTATCCCCGCGCTGTCGCCCGTGGCTTTGCAGGGTCGGGTGCCACCGGTTTCATTTCTGAGGGTGGAGCGCTACTGTGTGGTCACTGCCTGGAACTGCTGCTGCAGGAGGAGGCCTGGATTCAGGGTTTGCGAAGGTGGGATATTTCTCTTATTTTACTACAAAGGGGAAAAAAGAGGATTTTCGCACTCATAGGAGAACACCTGCGTAACGTGAATCATTTGCTTACGCCCAAGAGGATTGCTGAGAGCCTTGTGCATTGGCTGGGTATCAGACTGGTTAAAAGAAGTTGCAGGTCCTCATTTCTCCTGCTGTCCACTTCTGCTACTAGATCTGCAATGGAGATAAACAAGCAGTGAATGTTTCCTTTGCTGGCAGCTCCTGCCACTCAAAAGAAATACAATAAGCAGAATTCTCCCGAGGTGAAAAACTGGACCTGCTGACACTGACAAGGCCAAAACCTCAAGGTGTCCAAGATTGATTGGTTTCTCTCTGTGTGAGATGGAGAATGATCTCTATGCACCCTAAAGTCATGTCTCAATAGTAGAAATGCAGCTGATTGCCTCCTTCCAAGGGGAAAAGTAATGAATTGCTGATGAAAATGGTTACCTAAAGTCCAAAAAAGTAAGGTTAGCCAGCATTTAAAAAAATCCCAGGAAGCTGTTAATTTTCAATAATAGATCTGATAATTGTATAAAAATTTTGAAAGGCAGCCTTCTCTTGAATATTTGGCACACTGCTTACAGTCTACCAAAATCAAGAGGGCTTAGTTTGCACATACAGAGATTTTTCTATTCCCACGTACACAATCCATGAAAAGTTTGACTCTCAGAGTCAAAACTCCCTTCTGTTTGTCTTTCATCACGTGTAATAAGGAGTCTGCTAGCCAATCACATGTTGCATGACTGGTTAGCTTCTTGGCACTTGGATGTATTTCTGTGTACTGGGGCTGTGCTGAATCTCATGTTTCTGGCTGCTTTTCTGCTACTGTTTTCAGTGTCAACACAACTAACTCTGGAGTAACATCCTCTTTGATTGCTGTCCCTTGAGCCATGTTGTCTGTTTCTGAGGGAACTTTCAGTGAGTAAGTGTGGGGAATGTATTCCCTGCCCATCACTGCACAGCCTGCCTGCCCTGTCCTTACCCAGCTTCTGCTGTGTGCTGCAAACACTTGCAGCAGCCTCTATATGGGGCAGGTGGGACATCGCCCTGTTGGGAATAGGGAACTGCTTTCAGTGTGTGTTTTCATTGTCCTTCCTCTGAAATCTCCTGCATTTAGAATTCTCTGAGGCTTATCCAGAGGGAAGTTAAAGCAAATGGACAACACGCTGTGGCAGATGCATTGTATTTCCACGTGCATCAAATATGTTTCAGTGTCCCTGGACTTTGTCGCCACAGATTTCTTTTCCTGGCCAACAAGATAGGTTTCAGGGGCATCTGGTGCAGCTGTTACCTCTGTGAAAGCATTACTTGCAAAATCAGTACTTGCAACCTGAAAAACCTTAAAGGCAACTGAGACCTTGCAGGCAGAAAGCATGAGGTCTGGCTTGGTTGATCATTTTTTATTTGTAAGGCAACTTTCAGCCTTTCCAATCCAGAGGCATGACTACACTCAGGGCACTACTGGTCTGGCAAGGCTCTGTCAAAGCTTGTGGTCCTTGGGATGAGCCCTTGGGATGCTGAACTCCACAGCAGAATAGCGACAGGGCATATGGGGAACCATATCTCGTGAGCAGTAACAGAGTGAGGGGTGGGAAACAGGCTTGCCCTCATTATGCATGGGTCTAACATGCCCAATTACCCCATCTTCTCCTCACCTCTGCAGTGTAAAAGACTGTTGTTGAGAGTGGTCATAATTCATGGCTAACACCCTGCCTCCCCCTTACTCCTTTCACACCCACTGCTCTCCATTTTCCTTCCAGAAAAAAAGTGTCTTTGATGAAATGAAATGGCTTAGTCAAAGAACCCCTCAAGTGGTTGGGGACCCCTGCAGTTGACCACCCTTGCCCACTTCCCAGCTCTATTTCTGGCCGAGTTTGGAGTTTAAGTGGGCTGACCTTGTGCCCTGACTGCCCTGAGGGTCAGTGATGAAAGCGGATGGAGGCTTCACAGTCAGGTCTCTTGTGTGTGACTCTTTTGTTCCCAGGACAAGGGTGTGCAGTGCCTGGGACAGTGCTTAATTGTTTGGGGGCACTGCTTTACCCATCATGCCCTTCTCCGGGTGGCCCCAGCCCTTCTTGCTCATGCGTGGGAGGGAAGCAGCTTCCCCACTCAGGGTAAGGAGGAGGAAGCAGAGTCTGGATTGCTCAGGATCATTTCTGGCTGTTTATCAATCTGTGTAATAAATTTTGCAGAATGCCAGAAAGCAGAAAGAGAAAAAAAGTAAAAAGAAACCCCAAAAACCAAAAGAACTCCAACACCAAAAACCCCACTTCCTGGCATTTTGTGACTCTTGTCTGTCACTGTGTATCCTCCATTGTCCTTCTGTGCAGACAAGAGCACATATCACCTTGTCCTAGCCAGCCCCTGCGTCCATCCCTTGTGCTCAGTGGGATTCACCCCATCATTGAGACCTCCCTCTGCCCTTCTACAGGTGTTTAATGAGGAAACTCCTGTGTCAGGCCTGAGGCATTTGGTTTAGTCCAAGTGGAGGCAATGGGTTCACACCATGGAGGGCAGAAACTTTGCATTGATCTTGTGGGTGTGCAAGCCCCAAGGCTGGATATACTGAGACTTCTGGAAAGCTTTTTTTTTTTTTTTTTTTAAAGATCTGAACTGGGCACCACACCTGGCACTGCCCTGAAGACATGCAGAAGAGTGGTGGGTTTTCTGTAGGTATGCATGGGCAGGGGAAGGATGCTGGACAACCTGTGTGCATGATGATAAGGAATTGAAGGTGTACAAAGCCTTGCCTGGTGAAGGTATGTCAGGAGAGCTCAGCACAATCATGTAGGATGCCTTGTACCACTCAATACCTCTTTGGCTGCCCCCTCAGCATCTTTCTTTTCACAGCAAGTCCTTCCTATGCTTCACATCTTCATTAGAACAGGAGACTGATACAGGAGACTGATGCAGGAGCCTCCACAGCAGGCCCTCCCCTCTGCCATTTCAGGGAGTGACTGTGCAGAGGAAATGGATAAAAGGAGCCCAGGGTCAGGGTTTAATTACCCCATTGCGTGCAGAGACGAGTGATGGACAGAGGCTGTCAGTGGGTCACTGATTAGCTGCCACACAGCAGACCGAGAAGGGGTGAAATGTGATGAGCCCCTGAGACAGGCCAGTGTTGGGGAGAGCTGTGAGACATGGAGATGGCAGCTTGTTGTGAGAAACAATTTTTCTTTTAATTGTTTCCCCAGTCTTTCATCCCACTATTTGTTCCAGCTCCGTCAGGAGTCCTGTGGGCCTAAAAAGTCTCCTGCTGTGCCATGGCTGCTTTGCTGGTTAGGGACAAATTGCTGCTGGGGTGGCAGGTACCCTGGGGGAATGGAGAAGAAGGGATTTCTCCCACCAACTGTGGTGATCTCTTGTCTCCCTGTGGCAAGGAAGGATGAAGGGAGGGGAGAAGAGAAGGACTAATGAATGCACTTGAGGGAAGGAATGGAAGAAGGCTGAATAAAATGGCTGCTGGCAGATGAGGTGTAGTACACAGATACTCCTCTGTGCAGGAGTGAAGTTCTCCTTCAGCAAGATCAGCCCAACGATGGTGCAAACCAGGCTGACTGTTTTCAGCCCCACTGCTTAACCACTGCCTCATTTGGACATGGCTGAATGCCTCAGGTAATAAATCTGTCTGGCATCTGTTGGGTCTGGGATTGAGAGAGACCAGTTATATTCTCTTGGCAAACTTGGTGACCTGGTTTTGTGTAGCAATATGCAGAAGAAGCAAGTTTCAGCAAATCTTAACTCTTCTGCTCCTAATTCTGCCTCCTTTCCTTCTCATCCTCATATCAAGCCCTTGTTCCTCATCCCATCATGCAGTCTCTGAGCCCAGCCTCCCTTTTCCCACATTTAGACAACTCAGTCAACTCATATCCTTGATCCTGCCCTCAAGTCCTGCCATACAGTGTCACACCTCACACACAATCTTCTTCCACCAGTCCTGTTACCCTTGGTCTCAAGATTCCTCTTTCTTCTCATTTTATCTACAATCCCTGTTACACATCCTCTTTTGGAGTCTGACCTTCAGTTTCTACCTCCATTCACAGTTGTCCCCCAAGTTCCTGCATCCCATGTTCACTCTCCCTATCACTCCTACCCTTTCCTCTCCCATCCTTGCTTTTTCTCACTCATCCTTTATCCCTCTTTCCTGTCCCCTTCACCCCTGATCTCCCAGGGTTGTTTGCGTGAATCATTTCTGGAATCATGAGATCACTGTTTTTGTCTGTCTCTGTCAGTGGGAACATTACATTAAGGAGCATGGATAAGTGACCGGGGGCCATTGGGGTGACTCTGGCACCCCCTCTCCCCACCATCCCTACCCCCCTCTTCTTCTGTGTCAAAGGAAGCTTTGTTGTCAAAAAGCAGAAAGAGAAAAGCAGATAAAAAGGTGGAACATGTGATCTCATTGGCTTTATTTAGGCATTCAGCTATCCCTGTTCTCTTTTCTTGATTCATCCAAAATTATCTAAGTAAGAATCCATAATCCATCCTTGGGCTTCTCATTTGTGAAAGAGCTGGTGGTAGATTCTTTTTTCCAAAGGGACTGCAACAGCTGACCTCTTGGTGCAAAGCTGACCTCCACAGGGTGCAAAGATGACCCTGATGGGGCTCTCTAGACAGTGTAATGCCTTTGATTACAGTAGTCTTCACATCAGGAGTGTGGCATCCCACCATGTGAAGGAAAATTGAAGCAGGGAGAAGCAAAGTTTTTCCCTTAAACTTTTACCATTGTTTTGTGGAGAATTCCAAGAGTATCCAGCAATGCATTGCTTCATCAGGGACATTGCTTGGTGGGTAGATTTAAATTTGCAGCGTTAGATGCACAACATTTGAATTAACAAGTTTCTGGATCTTCCAGGGATTTTCTGTTCTGACAAGGGCAAAATTCTTCATCTCAGGGTGCCTTGGTTGCCTTTTGTGTCTTTTGTCGCCAGTGTCCTGGTGAGCACCCTGTACGATAGAGCTACTGTGGGAGCAGTGGAGCACAGCTGAAGTTGCAGGAAGAATCTCTGTATCTTTGTTGGGATTCATTTAGATGCTATCAAGCCAGGAGGCAGGAAAAAGGATTATTATATATTCCTTTGTTGTTATATCTTGGATGAATTTGAGGCTTTCCAGTGAAAGCTGCCCTGCACGCTGCTTCAAAATAGTATCGTTGACTAAGCAAAAAATTATTGTGGCCAGAGACATACGAATATAAAGAGTGCATCATGATGTTTTAACCAGCTTGGTTAAAATCCACCAGACAAGAAGTCCTTCTAATGTGGGAATATAATGGCCCTTTTATCTATAGTCCATTCCCCTTTTTTACAGGAATAAAAATTCTCTGCATAATGCCTTACATCCACAGCTTTGAATGTGTGTGTGTGGGATGTGGCTAAGGCTGAAATTTAATGATTGTTTCAAGGACCTTCCAAAATAGTTAAGGCACTAAATGGGAGAAGAGTGCAGAAAATTTGGCAGATGGACAACAACAGGCACCACATGCTGTGTTCATCTAAAGCATGACATGGACTGAAATTGATTCAGGACAAAGGGGTAGTCAGAGAGTGAGGAAGGTCAGTAGAGAAGAAGGTGAGCAGAAAGGCAGATGGATTTGCATCAGGTGAGACGGAAGGAATTTATTTTGTTGCAGAACACAGTATCAGTGAAGTATATACCCAAATGCTATGAAAGAAGGAAAGGTGAGAATTTGGCTAAGGAATTGTTTCTGTTGCAGGAAGGTCATTGTAGAAGTTGCAGTGACTTTGGCATCATGTGATCTTTTACATATCTGTGTACATATAAGGTGACTCAGTGAAGCAGTATGTACAAGGACACTATAGCTGGAAGGATGCCTGTGGCAATGCCTGAAGTATCATTTCAATGGGGTGTGGGAAGACGTGATGTTCATGGGGATTTGCCGCAATTTTTCTGTTGTGGAAGATCACGCACAAGATTTATAGCAACAGTGCAGGGAAACTATGCAATGCTACAACCCACCCAACAAAGAGTGTCAGCTCCAGCTTGCAACCAACTGAATCAGTAAATATGAAGGCAAGAAAGAGACTTTTTCTGTGCCTCCTATGTGTTTTTTTAATAAATGCTGAGTTCCCGTAAAAAATTTAGACCCATTGTAGCTGCCACTCAATTCCTGCCAGTCTGTATCATTTGATTTTCTTGAAACAGGCACTGTGACTCAATTACAAGATACTTCCATTAGCATGTTGGGCTGATTCAACTTATATGCTGTGTCTGACTCATTCTTGCCCATCTCTAAGAGAAGCCCAGTGGAAGCAGAGGGGCCTTCACATAGATAGTTGAGGTTGCTATCAGATAATAGGTGAAGAAATATTTGCCATGACCAAGCTATATGGTCATTTTTTGCCATTCCTTAGTCAGTTGGCAGCCAATGGAGGGAAGAGGCGAGAGCAGGGTGGGGGAGAGTAAATGAGACAGAGAGACAAGAACAAAAGATTCTTTTGTGGTACAGAGAGAGAGAAAAGGGAAAGCATCACTAAATGCCCAGAAGCCATGTTTGTAACAAGAGACCTATTCTCTCAGCAACTTGGAAAACAACTTAGAGTAAAAGGCCCTGGTTGAATTAACCCTTCATGGAGGCAATTTACTGAGCGTGAAGGAAAGAGGCATGGCCACGGGAGATGTAATCTGTGTGGTGAGGTAGCAATCTTGGCTCCTGGGCAATTTAAAACAACAATTGGTTGTCTGGGAAGAGGAACTAGGGACGATGTTGGGTGGCTTGACCATACTGAAGTTTTAAAATGCAAGATATCCTTTCTTCATTGGAGCTTTGATTTAGGAAAAGATCACCAGAGGAGTTTTCTGCAGCATATGAGGTGATGACTTTTCTATTGATGTTTTTTCTAGGGATGCTATGGAGTAAGGAAAACACCACCCCTAAAATATATGGCTGACTCCAGCATAATCTTGTCCCATTACAGCCTCTGTGAATTCAGGTTCTATTGCTGACCTTCAGAAATTCTCTCCTCACACATTGTGTCTCTCTTGCTCATGACTTGGCCCTCTCTTTGACTGAGAAGGACAGTTTTACTGGAGTTAGGAGTTCTCTGTACAAACTAATTGAAAGTATACCAAATCATCCCTTTCCAAAGAAACAACCATCTTTAATTCATTGTGAACTCTCTCCCTTAGCCTCCTCCACATTATTTGTAAGGAATTTTCCTCTTTAATTGAGTGGATCGTTGGGTGAAAGGAGACTGGGCTGATGGTACAAGAAAATGCTCCACTCAAGAAAAGAGAATCTGCCCTATTTGAAGATAAATATGGGATATCAGCATATGCTGTGTCAGTTTGACTGTGAGTTTGCTTCTGTGTGCTCTAAAGGAGCGAGACAGAAAGATCTCTAAGAAAGCTTCTTCTCCTCATACCGCTGCAGGAGGGACAGCACCCTTCCTCTGGAGCCTCCTAACACAGTGCCAGGCAAAGGGGTACCAAGAGCAGTGGAAAGATGTTTCTCCTCTCTGCTTCATTGTTTCACCAGCTCAGGAGCAGTTCCTCCCATCATGGGTCACCCATCCCCCTGGCCTGATGGCACAGATGGGGAGGATGCAGAGGGTGCCCCTGGAGCCCGTGGTCAAGTGGGCTGCCAAGCGGATGTGAGATGCAAACAGCCTTACAACTGTGCTTTCGTAAATAAGCCATCACGTGGGACTCGTGCATGTCTATTAGAAAACCAGGAAAATCATGTGGCAATAGAAGTCTGCAGGCCCAGCCCTCCCCCACTCCCTAACCTTCTTGCTGTCTTTTTTTTTTTTTCTATCTCTCTCTGTGTGTCTTACTGAGATGGCAGCCCCAAAAGCTGAAGTTGGATTTTGCTCCCAGTAACCTCATCCAGGGTTTTGGGGTATTTGTGTTGGCACTCGGTGTTGATTTTCAACTTGTGCTGTGTGGTGTCCCCTGCAAACCTGCCAGGGGAATTTGCAAATTCAGTCTCCTAAAGGGATTGAAGGACATTTACCCAGAGGGGATGTTAAATATGATTAAACCCATTGCTCAATGGGATTTTCAGTATTACAGGTGAGTCTGGCAGAAATTGTCTTTTTCTTGGCAGTACAGTTTTAATACCTGATGGGCACTTACTGGAGTCACTTGTAAGGTTAGAAGAGAGAGTTCTGGAGTTTGCAAACTAAAAAACTTGAAGTTCTCCACTGATGCCTCATACAACTCATTCACAATAGCACAGCAAAACAAGAGTTTCAGAACATTGAGACTCAGCTGAGCTAAGAGCAGGTGGTGTTCTGTGAACAAAAAATGCTACTACATTCTCAGTTAATGCAGGTCTTTGAGCCTTGGCTCCACTCACAGCCTCCTATTGTAACTGAGGTCTTAGGTCTATAAGCCAACGAACCTTGCTGATTGCAAAGAACCCAGAGCCAGGAAGGAACTGAGAGATTTATTGGGCTGTGCCAGGTGAGGCTCAACCTGTCCTATTGTCCTAGCACTTGGGTGCTGTTGTTGATTATGCCTTCTTCCACCATACGTTCCTCTAGCTATCATTTCCTCTAAGCTGGCATTTCCTAGCTTAGAAGCTCAGGATCTGAGTCTGCAGTTCATAAGATCTTTACTTTTTCTTGCATTATGCATTCCTCCCAGTGCACCTCTCCTGGCTGCACTCCTCTCCTCTCCTCTCCTCTCCTCTCCTCTCCTCTCCTCTCCTCTCCTCTCCTCTCCT
>VZUI01004918.1:0-18788 GCA_013401135.1 Cettia cetti
CGGCCCGGCGGGGGTCGGCGCGCGCAGGCGCGGGGGCGCCGCGGGCCGGTGCGGGCCGGGACGATGGCGGGGCCCAGCCTGCGGCCGCACGTGCACTGGGCACAGCGGCACCGCGAGCTCTTCCTGCGCGTGGACCTCAGCGACGTGCGGGTACGGCCGCGGCACGGCGGGGACACGTGGGGACAGCCGGGGGGGAGGGGGGGACTCGCCTGCGGGGGTGGGGGGCAGACTCATCTGGGGACACCCGGGAGGAAACACCTGCGGACACCCGGCGGGTGACACCTGGGGGACGCCGGGCGGGGACATCTGTGGGGGACTGGGTGTGGGGGGGAGACTCACCTGGGTGACCCCGAGGGAAAATCACCTGCAGGACACCTGGAAAGTCTCACCTGCGGGAGCCCCGAGGGGAAGTGACCTGCGGGACACCCTCGGGGGAGACTCACCGGCGGGCGGGGAACACCCGCGGGGCCCCCAGGGGTCTCACCTGCGGATGTCCCCGCGGCTGCGGCAGCGGCTGCGGCCGCGGGGGGGTCTCGCAGCGCGGCTCGGCCGTCCGGGAGGGCTGTGCAGGAATGGGGCCGGCGGGACCCCCCGGGTGGGTGCGCTGACCCCCGCGGGTTCCTGAGCTGCCAACTAATGCATGTTCTCCCTCCGCAGAACCCGGACATCACCATCACCGACAATGTCCTGCACTTCAGAGGTAGGGGCTTCATCGGGGGGTCTCAGCCTGGCCCCCACCCCGGGGCTGCCCCTGTCCCAGTTGTCCCCATTGTGGGGTGCCTGGTTGCCATCAGTGGCAGGACCACACTGGGCATGTTCAGATCCGCCACACTCCCACCCACAGCCCTCTGTGTTCCAGCCCTGGTAACCACAACAGGCCCTATCTTATCTAACGAGAAAACCCCAACCTCCCCATATTTAAATACCAGTGGAATTTCCATATATCCTTCCCATCCTGGGCCAGCCAAACCCTGGAGATAACTCACAGCAATTTTTCCTTTCACAAAGACCTTGTGTGCAATTCTTATCGAGCCTCCACATCAGGAACTAGTGCTCCATTTGGAGCAGATCTTACCCTGACAGATGGGTTTTTTGCAGCTGGACAGCTGCACATTCCAGCACCACAGAATTTTTTAAGATGTCTCATTAGGAGCTGCTGCCTCCTTGGTGAACCACAGCCAGGCCATTTGATAGGAGGGTGTTGCACATCGTGTTCTCTTTGGGATCAGCTTACGGCGTGGAAGGCTGGGAATTAAACACAGAGCAGAGTTTTGGAGCCCTTCCGGGGACAGGATCAATGTGAGAGATGACAAATGAACCCTGATAAGTGCCCTTGTGCTGTTGGGAGGGACTCCCCACATCACCCTCCTACACACCCAGCAGCACCCATCTCCCTGGGTGCTCCATTGTGCAGAGGCTGGATTCCCCAAAGGTAGGAGATTTTCAGCTGGATTTGAGTTATCCATGAGCAGCCTTTTGATCCTCTCTTTTGGGAATTTGACACGCTGCCTTCCTGCATCAGGGACCCCTTTCCAGCCTGGTGCAGACTTGCAGCAGCTTCAGCTGGCTCCTGCGTCTGCCCCTCCAAGCAATGTTTTGGGGTCTTCCTTGTTATTGTGTGGTTTCCTTTTGCCTCTCAGGAAGGCAGGAAGAAAATGCTGTGAATAAGTGTTGGATATTTCTGTGTACAAAGCATCCTTTGCAGGTGGAACCTCACATTCACTGTCAATTCTTGTCTTTTAGCCCAGGGTCATGGTGCCAAAGGAGACAACATCTATGAATTTGAGATCGAATTTCTTGAGCCAGTCGAGCCTAAAGTAAGTATTTTTACTTCTCTAATTCTTGCAAAGAAAATTTTGAACTTGAAAGGAAAATAGCTGTGCATAAAGTTCCCAATATACTGTTTAAAATTTTCTGGTAACTCTGTAACAGCCAGCTCTGTGACAGTCCTGTGTGCCATTGTGTTGTCTTAATGCAAATCACCTCTCTGGAGCTAGCGCTCACATGGACCAGCTTGTCACTTGTTACACAGCAGCTGGAAGTTCTTTAAAGGACTGAAAGCAGCAAAATAATGGGAGAATCTGTCAATGTGTTGTCTGATGCAACCTTGACTGGAGATCAGGGGAACATTGTGCAGTCAGTGTGATGTTTCATGGCTTCTTCTGTAGCTGGACAAAAGAAGAGAGTCAGGAGAATTTGTGTTTCTGGGTTGAGCAGATTTCTTATGTTGTGATATGTTGTGATATTCTGCAACAAATCCTTTTGCAGAAATCTTTCCTTAATTCCAGTTGCAGTCTGAGTAGAAAGAGCTTGGCTTGAAGAGCTGTCCCTCTGTGTTACTCACAGGTGGCTGTGAGGTCTGTCCCTACCTCTCAGAGCTGTTAGGGGCACAGGAGAACTTGGGCTTTGCTCCTGGGGCAGGATTTGTGCTGCTTAGTCCTGGCTGAGCTTGGGATAGCTCCAGTCAGACCAGGAGCCACTGTTCACCTCTGCTCTTCGGCAGAGGAGGACTGAATTTCCAGGCTGTGTCAGCAGGAACATTTCTGGTGTGGTTCCTGCCAGGTGTGGAGTGGCAGACAGTGAACAGCTCTTGGTTCCAGGGTCTGGTTGCTGCCTTGTCATCTGCCTGGCCAACATTGTGGGAGGGGTGCCTGTCTCTGCCTGTGCCTGTCTCCTGTGCTGGCAGACACGGGCTCTGCTGGGAGCCAGGCCTGGAAGGCAAGCCCTGCCTCTGCAGAGCAGCCTCCTTCCAAAAGTCATCACTGAGTCACTGTGGAGGGACTGGAGAACAGACTGAACTCGGTGTAACTACAGATGGTCAGGACCAGGAAGTATCACAGTCCAGGGTTTTCTCCTTTAGGTTTGATGTGCACTGTGAGTTCCCCTTGCTGGTGCCAGGCTGACCAGCAGTGAGAAATGGAGCCTGTGGCAGGCAAGGATGAGGTGTAGTAGCTGTAAATTACAGCTGCAGCCTTCAGATGTCTGAGGAGCATCCAGCCAGCCTTGACAGAGCAGAGCTGGTGTAACGTGCTCAGTCTGGAGTGCAGCTCGTGCAGCAGTTTCAGCTGGTCTGAGAGGCAGTGCCATGTGGAGCAGCCTCAGTGGTCAGAAGGGTGGGCTCCAAGGTGACAGTGCCATGGGCTGCAAGGTGACAGTGCTGTGGGCTGTATGGAGGGAGAGGTTCTGAGCTGCCACTGTGCAGGTGGAGAGGCTTTGTGGGGTGGCAGTGACCACACTGCTGGTCTGTCAGCTCTCCTTGTCTCCAGGTGTTCCCTAAGGCTCTTAGTTCCTTGTCTCACTGCAGCAGGTGTCACATGGGGTCCCCTGTTCAGACATGTACCTGTGGCTGCTGGCAGTGTTATTTTTACTGCTGGCTGGAGGGGGTGGGTGGCTCACAGTACTAAGGTGTAAAGCCAAGACCAGGGGTTCTGAATAAGGAGGCTGACACTGGGGGTCTGCTAGCTCTGTGGTGGGATGCACCGGTGCTGTGATATGGGCAGGCTGCTCATCAAGTCCTGCAACCATCACAGCTGCCATCTTCAACTGGACTGCTCTTTGCTTCTGTGCCTTGGGTGGCAGAGAGACGTTCGTGCTGCAGCAGTTGTGTCATCCCTCCTCCTTGATATAAGGGGAGCTTGGGTATCAACTCAGTCTCAGAGCTTGTTTCTTCAGACTTTTGCTGATGTGTCTGCCCCCAGCCTGTGTGCAGGATGACCCAAAGGCAGCTGAACATCACTGTGCAGAAGAAAGAGAGTAACTGGTGGGAGAGGCTGACCAAGCAAGAGAAGCGCCCGCTCTTCCTGGCGCCCGATTTCGACCGCTGGTTGGACGAGTCGGATGCTGAAATGGAGCTGAAGGAGAAGGTCAGTCCTGTAGGCACCCTGTGCTGGCATTACAAAGCAAGGACAGCTGTTCTGTCTCTGAACCTGCACTCTTCATTTACCAGGAGTTGCCTGGCATGCTGATTGTTATTACTGTTCTATACAGAGTTGGTTAAGTGGTTCAAATTGTAAGCAGGAATTTGGAAATAGGCACATTTCTGGTTAGAACTGGAGGCTGTGTGCTGCCTCCTTGCATGTGCCCCTGCCTGGTGTCCTGATCCGTAGAGGATCATGTCACTGTGCCTTGTGGAGCCCAAAGGATCGAGTCCTGGGCATTGTTTGTCTGGGAAGCTGGGATTGCTAAGGCTTTCCTGAGCCCCTGGGCTGGCCCTGCTGGTGCTTTCCCACCATCTGGTGAGCTTGAGCAGCTTACTGTGGTGGGGAGGTACAAGATGGACTTGGAAAAGACTTGAACAGACCACATTCCTGCAAATCCCTTTGACAACAAACACTGCCCTGTTCCCCTCTGCAGCCATGAGAGCATGGAGCAGAGAGGGGCACTGCAGGGCCAGGACCCAGGAGCACTGGAAAGGCAGGCAGAGAACCTGGGCTGGATGTTCTCTGTTCTCTTCAGGTTGCTGGTGGGTCATGTAAGAAACAGCACAGTCATAACTGAGAATTAACACAGAAAGCAGAGGCTTTTTCAGCAAAAGCATCTAATTACTAGATCCAGCCACACAGTGAGGGCAGGATAACTGGTTAACACCCTCTGGCTTTTACTGTACTATAATTTATGGATGATGAATGTGCTGTTTTATGTTGGTGAAAATTTAAACCTTCTAGCTACTGGCTGCTTGGCTGAGTTTTAAACCCACTAGCTTTGCAGTAGTGTAGTTAACAAATCACTTGCTAATTACAGTAAGTCTTTAAAACCTTATCCTTCATCTTAAGGAAGAAGAAAAGATTAACAAAATGAAAATAGAATCCAGAGTCCCAAAGGACCGTAAGTAACTGCATCTTTTTAGTGGGTACAGTGGGATTTAGAAAGTTTGTTCACACTTTGTGAACCTCATCTCTTAAGGAGCAGTTTTGAGTGGCTTGGTGCATCTTGGAGGGGGATCTTTATATTGTGAGCTATTAGAAATTTAATACAAATGGACTGAGGTTTCCAAGGATTGTCAAAAATCTGACTATCAAGAATTAAGATGGCAAAAGCAGAACCCCCAGTGCACCCAGCAATGCTTTTATCACAATCAATAGCTTCCCTTTTCCTTGGAAGCTTTATTCTCGGAAAGCCTGGTTTGCAGCTATTTACCATTGTACTCTGCTCACCTGATGTGTTTATTATTGATTTTAGCTTTCAAGCACCTGAAGAAGGGATACCTAATCATGTATAATCTTGTACAGTTTTTGGGATTCTCTTGGATTTTTGTGAACATGACAGTACGACTGTTCATCTTAGGAAAAGGCAAGTAATAAGCACTCTCTTATTTATATTGGAGGGTTTCAGTTGATTTTCAGTGCTGTTTTTAAGACTTTTTAAATAGCAAAATCTAAAGGGAGACGTATTTAGGAATACAACCATGAATGCATTGCCAAAGAGCACAATGAAAGCCTTTCCAAGGTCATCAAAGTGTCAAGGGCAGGAAAATACTGTCCCCTTGTAAATCACAGCTGTGTACTCTGTGAATGATACTTGTGCTCTGCCAGGATCACTTCTAACAAAATCAGCTGAAGCAGAATGTCTCTGTCCCTGCAATGTTAATATTTTTGAAAATGATCTGGACAGAATATTTTGTTTTTGAAGCAAGAACAATCCATTCTGTCGAGGTACAGCACTATTGCCTTTTTCGTAAAGCAATTACTGAAATAGCTCTTGATCCTTCTGTGTGTGAAATGGAGCAGTGTTTCTGGCCCAACTGCTGTGAGTTCAAGATAAGGCCTGTAAAGAACTTATGTAATTATGCATCATGTTTTTCTCAAATACAACTAGAATCCTGTTATCACAAGCTGTGCTGCTGCACCAGTTTCCTGAGCTTGGAAATTCATTTGTTCTCTAAAATGCTTGGTTTCCTGTGTCTTACAGATTCCTTCTATGACACATTTCACACTATTTCTGACATGATGTATTTCTGTCAGACCCTGGCATTAATGGAGATCATGAATTCACTAATAGGACTGGTCAGATCACCACTGATACCTTCTGTAGTGCAGGTAGTATTTTTAAATTCTTCTCCTTGCTCTTATGTTTAAAGTAAATGTTTATTTTACACAAGTGTTGAGACTTTCCTAAAACAAGTGATGCAACCTCACTGGCACTGAACTAGAGGATTTCTTAGTCACAAGGCAGGAATCCATGCTTCCCAGTCTTGGCTGTGACAAGTTGTCTGTCTCCTTCCATCACCTGGGTAAGGGAGTGCAGGACAGCAAAAGCAAGAAGCTGATGAAAGTACATGATTTTGATTTGGTGCCAGTGCCCTTTTTATCCTGGTTGTGGTTGTTGTGCATAAAAACGAAGATGGATCCCTTGGATTGTACCTAAATACAGAGCAAGATGCCTACTTGCAAGAAGCAGGTCACAGCTCAGCTGTCAGTTAGTTGTGTGCTCAGATGTGTTGAGCATTGGGTATCTTGTGTTTCTGAGAGCAAGGACTTGCCCTTTCTTTTGATGAAGAGTGAATGTTCCTTAATACGTTTTTCTTTAATAGGTATTTGGAAGAAACTTTGTTTTGTTTGTTATCCTTGGAACCTTGGAGGAAATGCAGAGCAAACCTGTGGTGTTCTTCATATTTTATTTCTGGAGTATCACTGAGCTGTTCAGGTTGGTGGGATTTTCCTCCTACCAGGTGTGCACAGAACAAAGTGGTTGTTCCCAAGAACTCTGTAAAGAAGGTTTTGATCTTTGTATTTTTGGAAGAGTTGGTCCCAGAGGGTAAAAGCTCCTTGAGTCATGGACTGTTCAAAGCCTTCCTTCACCTGCCAAAAGCTGAGGCAGGGCTGGAGTCTGAAAGTGGTACTGCCCTGTTGCTCTATTCCTTTATTGCTTTGAATTTCCATCGTTAAATGAGGTCTTTATCTTTGAAAAGAAGTTACTCTGAAAGGTTTTTTAGGCAGCCAGGCCTTCATCCCTGTGTTCAGAATGGTGTGAGCTCTGTAAACTGCCCAGTAGCCCTCTGTCCATCGTCATCCACAGGGACAATGCCTTGAATATTCTTGTGTCATTTGGGAATTGTGTTGAGCACACAGTTTATATACACAAGACTAATTCTAGTAGCAGTTTCCATTTTAAAGTATTTGTTTCTCCTCACACTGTAGGTATCCCTATTACATGCTCTCCTGCATTGGAATTGAATGGAAACCACTCACTTGGCTCCGTTACACAGTCTGGATCCCTCTCTACCCCTTAGGGGGCTTGGCAGAAGGTATCTCCTTGAAACAGTTTACTAAATAATAAATTTGAGGCTGGGAAAGTAATTCAATCTCTTTTTTTGGCAGCTGGACTTAAAATAGTGAAATAGAACAACAGATAAATAGATTTGCTTTGAGGTGAACTAAATATAAGCATTTTGTCTTTCATACTAAATCAAATATTATTTCCTATGTGATGTGAAAAGAAGTCTTCCTTTTGGAGGAAAGACTCCCTTTCTGGAGGGGGGAGTAAAGGCAACAAAGGGTTGCATGAACAAATGGAACAAGAATAAGCTGCATAGGATGCCAGTGCTCACTTCCCTCTGCTGACCCAAAGCTTTGTTTGCTGGGCCTGACTTGCTCAGCCTGGCCTGGGTTCACACCAGCTCCCAGGTCTTGATATTATCGTGGCAATCTCTGCAGAGGACAGGCAGGGGCTTATTCCTGTGTGGCAAACCCACATCTGTGAGGCAGGAGGAGCTTTGGGCATTGCCCAACACCGAGCAGGGGGAGGAGTGTGCCTGTTTCATTGCTGGGGGTATCTCTGGATGGCAAATCCTGCTGGTACAGGCCCTGGGGCTGCAGCTGTGTGTGAGAACAGTCTCACCAGGAAGATTCACTGCTGCACCCCCTCACGAAGGTGCTTCCCACCCTACTGCATGTTCAACACCTTCAAAATTGCTGTCATTAATCAGCACTGGCAAATAAGAAGGGCCTATGTTGAAATAGTTGGTGTGGGCTGGGTAATTATATATTTTATCTGTACTTGGTAATGATGGTGGCCTTCTGCTTTCAGCTGTCTGTATTGTTCAATCCATTCCAATCTTCAGTGAAACAGGGAAATTCAGCCTGGGATTGCCAAATCCACTGAACGTCACAATCCAGTTTCCATTTGTGCTTCAGATATATCTTATAGCCTTGTTTTTAGGTAAGTATTTAATTATATTTCTCAATATTGAAATAAAAAGGCCACTTTCCCCTGAATAATTTGATTTTTCAAAGAAAATGAAATTCCTGCGTCTTGGGGACCATGGCAACACAAAATGGCATTATCCCTGTGGATTATTCATGTAAATTTGTCAGTGATGATGGGGAACACACCTCCAATGAGCTCTGATTAGCCCTCCAAAAAGGTGATCTTGGTAACAAATTAGCAGCATAAACTTGGGTGGAAGGAATAAATTTGACATGTATTTATAACCATAGTATACTGAGTTTCACCTTTTATGGGCCATTTGACCTTTGGAATGATGTAGTGGTCATTGAAACATAATTTCAAATTAAAGTAATTTAGTTAAACGTTGCAGTATAATCACAAATGTAACCTGAAGTCACATTTTTCCAGGAAACAATATTGAACTCTCTTTAAAAAGTATATTTAAAGAAGAAAACCTGCTTGAGACATACTTGGTTTCTGGTGTTACATTTGTAAACACAATTTAACTTCCTTTTACCCACACCCACGCTGTGTATCCACAACTCACCACAATCTGAGAATTTTTAACTGAACTTCCACTAGATTTCTCCTGCTCACATACATTGCTTAAAGTCACCCTTCAGTTGAGTTTCACCCTGAAATACCTGCTTCATCCTCCTTAGCTCTGCACAGCTGGTGTCACAACTTCTTAAAGGTGAAAAACCAACCTAAGCAGCCCTTTACCAAAGAGCCTGTGCAGCAACTCCTGCCTCAGCCAGCAAGAAAACACTTGCATTAGCTTTCACTGCTATACACACCCCTAAATAATTTATTTTCTTGTGTGGTGGTTGGGTTCTGTTATTTTTTTTTTAGATTTGGTACAGCCATTCAGAATAAGAAGATGCAATGATGTCCTACCTAAATACTTCATTCTTTTCCAGGGATATTTGTAAACTTCCGTCACCTCTACAAGCAAAGGAAACACCACCTTGGACCAAAGAAGAGAAAGATGAAGTGAAGCAGGACTGCAATGCTTTCTTATCTCATCTGGGGACAAGATAAGCCTCTAATTCTTACGGTTTTACCCACTGTAGTGCAAAGAATTTTGTAAAATGAAATGACCACACTAGATTTCATGATTTCATAGTGAATTCAGGTAACATTCCCTTATGCTGGATTTTGTTCCCTTTCCATCATTTATGCATGGCATTTACCATTGAACATTTAAACTTGTATCCTGTCAACCAGCATATTAGAAAGAAATCCTATTATCTGCATATGATATGCTTATAATCAGTGGAGCAGCACTAACTAGAAATAGTGTTTATCTTTTAATTGGAGATTTGCTCTTTCAATATTGCATGCAGATAGGGCTTCTGATGTGGGATATGCTTTTAGCTGGTCCCTGCTGTTCCTGGGAGGCATCTTGATGGCAGGAGGAGGCACAGTCTGAGGCCACTGTGCAGTGTTTGGGTGTTTATCAGCCACTGGGATAAACCTGCTCAGCACATACCCCCCCACCCTGTCCTTCTGCAGCATTATTGATGGTGCAGAATTAAAACTGGAAGTAGCTAATGCTGATTTAAGTGCTTCCAACTTACCTGTTTCTAGTTGAGCCTTAACAGAATAGGAGCTCTGTGTGGACCATAGCAATGTGTATTCCTGTAGCAACACATCCTATCCAGTCATTAGGGAAAGGAAGCTGCCACTGAGGGCAGAAATGCTTTCCTGGTTGATAGAGCAAGCACTGAAATGTAACAAAACAAGGGAACATAGGTACCAGCTTTCCCCTGGCACGTGAACCCCACCAGAACTCCATCCAACCCATGCCAATGGAGGATGTGGAATTCCTATGGGAGATGGGGCCCTTCTGGTCCATTCTGGCAGGGCTGTGGCTCCTGTATTTACAGCCTTCAGCAAGGCAGCAAAGTCACTTTTCTACCTGCATTTAGGGGTGCAGCAGAGAAGTTGGTGTGTATGGTTTGACTGGTCCCTGTGGGGATGGAACAGGGGGTCAAATAAACTGTATTATTTAGATAGCACATATCAAATCTTAGTAAGGGAGATCCCACCCAGGGTTTGAAGGCCCCTTTTCTCTTTGCTTGCTTTAACCACCACCAAAGCAAAGATCCCCCCACATTCCAGGTCATCTGCTGTCTCACCTGGAAGCCTCTGGCTCAGCTGACTTTATTTCAGCATGTTCTTCTTCACACCGAGCCTCCTGTAGTTAATCCCAGATTCCTCTGGCCTCCTTAACCCAATTTAGAAAAGTACAGAAAGTTTAGAGTAAACTGTACTGTGGTTATGAACAGTTTTTTTCCCAACTGCCACTGCCCCAGGGCACTGCAGAGAAATGCCAGCAATCCAGAACAGACACTGAAGCTGAGATTAGCTTAGTGCCATGTTACTCTATCTTTTTCTACTGTAAAACAATATGAGCCCTCCAGAAAATTATTTTATATATATTCTAAGTAACAAACAGCAGAAGGTTTGTGATATGGCCCCAGTGCTTGTTACTGTAAATGAACTAGTGTTATAAGGAGACTTTAACAAAGAAGCAGTACAAGCTCCACGCTGCATTTCACAAATTGTGTTCTGTCAGCAAGAGGCGTGAAACAACTTCTCTTTGGGAGAAGCACAGCCTACTTTACTCAGGAGAGTTGAGCACTATTTACACAATATTTCACTTAGCACACACTGTACCTATGTTTGAAGTATGTGAAAGGGTTGAATCAGCTGAGTAACAGAACAGCAAGGATCACTCTCATACTTTAATTTCTCCACTGGGCATTTAAACCTCTGTTATGAAATCTGTATGTATTCATCAGTGAAATTGTGGTACCTAGTGCAAGCTGTCATGGATCTTACACTACTGAATTTTACTCCTTCAGAAAGAATGTGTTTCTACTAATAAAGATTTACAACCAAATTTTGCTTTAGTTCAGTTGTTTGTTCTTTCAAATTATATAACTTTCTGAGAAGTTGTATAATATGATATTTAACCTGAGATAAATAGCTGGGACCTGAACCTTCACCAGGTCAGTGTTTTTGGGCCACACAGCCTGGTTGCTATGAAAATGGAACAAATCCAACTTAAATTTTCATGAAGAATTACCCTTTATTTGTATTATGCAAATAAAAAACCACCTGTCCTTAGATCAAGTAACTTTCAAAAGCATAAGCACTGTAATGCAAGTGACAATGCTCAGTACAGACTGTCTGTCAAGTTGGGCATAAAGTCAAGGCCAACACCCCCAAATCAGCTCTGTGTCTGATCTTGCAGGGTGCTTCTCAATACCTTTCTTTGGACTAATCAAGTTGATGTTTAAAGTGTAGTAGCTGCCTTTTAGGATGCTTTCACCAGCGGGTTCAGTTACACAGTAACTGCATTTTGGGGAGGCCAAAACCCAAGAGCTGCCTCCAATGGTATTTTTTTCTCTCCTTACATGTACCAAATAACTTCCACCCATCATCCAACACCATCACTGGGTTTGGGACACTTTCCACAGTTTCCAGGTCTGACTAAAAGCCACCACAAACGAGCTACGTTTGTTTAGAGAGCACTGATGCAAAACTTCTCCCTTTGGATAGGAAGTTCTTCAAACAGTGATTGAACAGGCCCTACAAAGTAAACAGTATAAAATTTGAACCATTTAAGCCTTAACCTAGAGAAGCTCCCAAAATGGAGTCTTCACATTCTCTCAGTGCTGCTACTGGAAAAGTCTGTCTGCAGAGGAGCAATGTTGTGATCATAGGCAGCGTACTCCGAGGCTCCGGTACTTGCCACTTTGAGCTGCTGGGCCGCGTGTGTGAGCTGGAAGGCGGCGTCGGGGTGGGCGGTGTCGGGGAGCAGCGTGCACTCCCTCTCCAGCATGTCTGCCACGCCCTTCAGCAGCTCCAGGAAGCCAAAGGCCAGAGCTGCCTTTCGCAAGCGATTCAGCTCCTGCAAAGACACAAAACCCTTTTTAAAGCCACTCCAAGCCTTGACATCAAACGTGGGTTTCTTGGAGCTGGTTTTTAAAGGTGATGTTACTCACAGTGCAGCTGCTGGAAACTGCCCAGCTGCTCATGGATAGAAAGTCAGGGCTGAAGATAACAGTGGTCTTCCCTTGATCCTTTCCTATAAACCTCCACTTCTCCCTTTTGTGCATTCAGCTATTGTACCTGTCTGCTTTGTCTGTGGCCCAGCAGGGCTCCAGCTTAGGCTTCACTGCTGCCTTTAACCACAGTGCCCAGTAAAATGTAGATACATTGATTTTTCTTCCCTATAAACTGAACAGTGCTTATGTGCACTTAGACAGGGTAATTCATCAAGTCTCTGGAGGCTGCAATAGCAAACTGCTTCAGCAGTAAGCTTGCAAGAGGAATAATTACCTTCAGCCACAGCCTAGTTATGGATCATTATGGTGTGGCCAAACGTGCCTGGAACTTTGTCTTTCTCTGCTTCAGTTCTAGATAAAATGGAGGAGACATTTTCAAGACTCAGAATGACATCTGTGTTCCTATTCCTTTCTGCTCCCTCAGTTAATTTCTGCCTGGACAACTGCATAAAAGCTCACCATGGGAGTAGCAGAGGTCATGAGGGGCACTTGCAGACATCACACATCTATGCCAGAAAATGTGGTGCCAGACCATTGAAATGAGACCCCCTTGTCTCACCTAACCAGTCTGTAAGTTTTTGCAGAGCACTGTAAGCCTGAACAGAGCACCCAGCATGGTTCCTCTATCAAATGCACCACCATCACTATGGATCAAACTTAGGCCAGCCTGGAATGTTACTCACTTTATAGAACGTTTGTGTTTTTTCAGGGAGTTTCCTTGCATTTCTCAAGATCTTCTGTACATCTGTCTGCAGAAAAAAGAAAACAAACAAACAAAAATCTTGGCAGCTTCTGGGGGAAGCTGCGGAACAACCCCCAACTCTTTATGGATAAATTATCCTGACCATAGACAAGACTGCATCTCACAAAGGCTGAAACATAACTGCTAATTATACTAAATCCAATAAACCAAGCCAGATGCTCCACTGGAGACACAGCTCTCATTAAACAAGCTATGCTTTCTGATTGCATTTTAATCATGACATTGTAAAGAGGCAGTGTTTATAAAAATGAAAGAAAACCAATAAAGCAATTACATTAAATGGGCAAGACATGCATAGACTGCAGCTCCTGCTGAGATGGCTCCTGCTGCTCCAGGTAAAGCAGCACAACCTGGATCATTACCTGGAGGCCACTGGGTTTGATCCAGACAGTGACATTCTGAGCATAGCTGCGCTTGTTCTTGGGCTGCAGAGGGAAAGGGCTCTTATTGTCATCCTCACCATAAGGATTTTCTTTTGCATCTAGGAGAAAAAAAGAAATTATAGACTTAGCAACTAAGAATTGTCAAGATCATTCACACAACACTGAATGTGTAAGAGTTACTCAGAGGAGTGTGACCAGTACCTGAAATGGGGCCAAGCTGTGCCATCTTCCCCAGCCATGGGAGGGGCTCAGGACCAGGTTCAAAGAGTGACATCATAAGGTTTGATTTCTTCTTGCTATCAGCTTGTGAATAAAGCATTCCATACCACTCTGGCCTGTGAAAAAGAGCAAACCCTCAAAGGCTGAAAATCTTCCAGCCCTCTGCCTAGAATGTGCCTCCCTCTCACTGTGTGGAGGCTCAATGTTTGCAATTTGTACTGACAGAAACAAATCTGCAATTAAAAATCCACAGCTTAGTCTAGCAGTGCAGAGTTCTGCACAGAATACAGATATAAATAAGCATAATTTATAAATAAAGCCTAAATGAGCAAAGTAAGAGATTTTTCAGGCAGACATCCAGCTCCATACCCCAACTGGACGAGAGCCACCATGCCTTCCACTTTCAGGCTGCCATGTAATAAAACACAGAAGTTGGGGATTTTCCCAGCAATCTGATTAGCTGAATTCTCATCTTCAGTGTCATCTGTGATCCCAGGTCCCACCTCATCCCCCTCTGGGGAAGAATCAAAGCAAACAAAGAGAAAACATGAGAATAAATTCAAACACATGAGTTCTGTCTCCATGACACCGCCCTTTGCTGTCTGCCTGCAAGAGTTAATTAATACTTTTGTAAGAACAAACAGCTGCAGAATGAACTGCTTGGGCAAAGTGGCACAATAATGATACATAAATATCACACTGCATTGTACTCAAGGGCATTAAATATTCATCTTGCACCACATATTTTGTGGCTCATTATTATTCTGAACTGTAAGCTTAGCATGTTCTATTAGTAATGATGTTGTAAAGACCCTGGTCCCTCTGTGAACTTCCCAGAGAACACAGTATGCAAAATAAGAGAGCTTGGGGTCAAGGTTTTAATTTTAATGCAATCACACAAATATGACATCTGGTATTTTGATAAAGCAGAAAAACTGTGCTTGCAGTCTAAACCACACTACAAGGGAAGTTTAAAGTAGTTTTTGCTGAAATAAACCCAACTTGCTCACCTCTGTTAAGTGCAATGGGCAGTACCAAGTGTCTGGACAAGACAGGAGGGCTGGAAATGTCTGCAATATCTACAAATCCAACAATTTCTAGATCTTCAGGGAGACAAAAGATGCAAATCACATTTAAGACAGTTTAAGTCATATTTGGAAATGTATGCAGAGGCAATTTAACATCACCACTTCTTACACCACCAGGTTTTCTGAAGCAATGACTAAAGGCAGCACAAGCCCACCCAAACTCAGCTGGAGTGTAAAGGTGTTAATAAGTTAAAAATAAATAAACCACAACTTTGGAAGATGACTTTCAGCACACACAGCTGCCCACAAGCCCAGTTACAGAACTGGGCACCTTGATATTTACAGTGTACAGAATCCATTGCTGTCTTATAAATTCCAAAAGAGAAAAACCAAATACTTGCTGTTCATGGGAGCTGTGTCCACTAACAGGAGGGCTGGGAAGGTTTTTCTTTGCACAGTTGTTTTTAAAAATAATTTCTCCTCCCTGAAGCTTATGAGGGTTATGGAAAGCAGCCTGTGGCTGTCTTCCAGTCTCTACCCCTAGAAATTGGCACCCTGAAAGTGCCTCTACAATACTCCAGCCTTTTAACCAGGTACACATGGATAAAGTTGAATGATATTTTTGTCCCCTGTTGTCACACATACACCAAAAAATTACACAGAGACTGATCCCTGCAGAGACAAAATGGATGAAGCAGTAACTACACAGGATGAGAGGTGGTAATGAAAGGGCAGAAATCAAATGGATTTTAGTAAAAAAGCAATCAAAGATTTGTTACCTGTATTAATTGCTTTAGGAATGGGGTCTATTTCCTCATCTATAATGAAAGGCTCTGGTCTGGGAAATACTTGCACATCAGATGTTAAGTGGCCACACTTGAGGACAGCATGGAATGGTGTATAAGCCAGGTCTATTAGCTTTCTAGAACACAGTTATTAAGGAAAACAAAATACATATCAAATGAAAATAGTTTATCTAAAGCACACTAATATAGCTCCCAAACCTTTTTTAACTACAGTTAATTCAATAGTTCTAGTGTTGCTAAATTATGAAACAAAGCAGCATTATCCCATGGCAAATGAACAGTAATTATGGAAATTACTGTCTTCTATCTGCCAAGTAGAAACAGATGCTATGGTTTGGTTACAATGACTAAAATAAATATTGACCATAACCAGTGAAGGCCGAGAAGAAATTACAGTTAACAAGATCATAAAATAAAATTTAAAAAAAAAAAAAAGAGTTTAATTAGAAAATCTCATATCACCAGATTTCTTATTGTATTTGTTTTCCTTTTTGAGATACCAACTGGGGACCTTCCCAAAGGTCTGTTATCTACAAGTGTGCTCACCCAAACATGGACTGCACATTCTTCAGGCACAGGGGGCCATCAATGGTGAAAATCTGCCCTTCCCCATTGTTTAAATCAATGAGCCGTTCCAGGCAGTCTAAGGAATCTGTGCTTTGAAGCTGCAGAAAAAGAAAGGGAAATATTTTTGTTGAGTGTTCTTCTTATTCTCTTTCGTACTAACCAGTATTTTTAAAGAAAATATACACAACACAGCAGAAAGCTTCTGATTGGATGCTCCCATGATTTTTTGTTCTTTCTCTCATTTCCGAATAAACCAACATTCTTTGTCTCTATTAAAAGAAATAACATTCTCTTATTACTCATCAGAAATAAATTATTTATTTTAAATATTTTCCCAGTTATTTTGAGATGCAAACAGTCCTTCAATCCACCAGCTTAATCAAAAGGATCATCCCTGACAGACACCATGAAGCTGAGATATCTAATTGATGCCTGAGCAGAAAACCCTTCTGTGAGGGACACAAGAATACAGGTGTCAAATCAAAAGCAATGCTAGTAATAAAACTTAATCTAAGAAATATTAGTCAAATAGGCTTCTTTGAACACAGTGTTTATGCAGTAGAATTCTAACTCCTGTGAGGATTTTTAAAGCTGGGATTGAAATTTGCAAGAGAAGGAGGAAGGAGGAAGAAAATTGACATCATTCCTTTAAAACTAAGGGAAGCTGGTTTAAACACTGGCTTGGAGATTTCAGTTTTTCTTCTTTCACATTTCTACAAAAAGCTACTGTGTTTTAAGTGTTAAGCATCTTTGCAACACAAGTCATTTATTCAAGAATTTAACTGTAGATTAAGAAGAGTCCCAAAAGCATTCAACATAATTAATGCAGCAGTAATAAAAACAGAGAAACTAAAATTCCATAATATTCCCCAGGGTCAAACTGAGATGATTTATAAAGATCGTGGTAAAAATGCAGTAGCAGTAGATAATAACTGCAATAACAAACCTTAAATTCTCTTTCAGCTAAGCGCCAGAATGTGAACTAAACCTTAAGCACAAGAACATCACCTCAATGTTTTGTGCTGACCCGGTCGTTAGTTCAGCAAAGACCAACAATTACCCAACAATGCAACACAGAATAAGACATCACCTCCTCCAGGTTGGCCATGCACATGACATAGAGCTTGGACGGGAAGGGGAAGGGCAGCGGGAACCTGTTGCTGTCGCTGCGCTGGCTGTGAGTGGCCAGGGAGTGGCGCAGGGAGCCCCTGCCGATGCCCAGGCAGCCGTCGGTGACCAGGACAACCTGCGGGGACCGGGGACACGTCAGACACTTCCCGCTGCACCGGCCACCTCAACGCCCACACACCGCAGGAGCCTCCCTGCTCCCGCCGGATTTCCTCCAGCGAGCTGGGCAAAAGAACTGCCAGCAAAATTTCCAGGAGAAAAACCCCAACAAAATACAACCCACATAAAGGAGAAAATGGAGACTGAACCCTCGTGATTTACAAGGTGTGCATGGCAAATAAACGTTTTCTTGGCATGAAGTAATTGCACTAAAATTTGAATCTCATACATTTCATTTTTAAGTGTACACTAGAAGCACAGTGATTACACAGCCAAAAACCAGCTTCTTTCTGTTGGATTCAAGGATTCCAGGTTTATTTTTAGATGGATGATAAAGTCCATTTCTCCTGTAGAATCTGGAGAGCAACTCAACTTCCACTACAAGCCACAGAAAGCTCAAAAAAGGGTAGTATTAGTGATCTTAATTCTTTGCAAATACAGCTGCAGTATGCTCACATTTTGCAGAAGTACTATAGCAAAAAGCCACTTTTCCATTCAATTGCACATCCAGAGTCAATCCTTGAGGAAACCTGCACTAATGACACTGAATAATGGGATTATTTACACTCAGCTGTGACCCAGTCACTTCCAGAGGAGTAAAAAGCTGTTCCTTCAATGCTGCATGGCAACAGCAGGCATGATTTCTGGCTGGGTAGGTAAGGAGAATCCAACCCAATTGAAGCTCCATGTGTAATTGCTACATCCAGATTTGTATTCTCACTTCATCCTCAGCCTTTCTGGCAGTCTCACCAGTGATGTGTTCCACTACCCCAAGGCTGCACAGTCCATTCCCCAGTGCCTTCCACCACCCCAGCACCTGAAGTGCCAGTAAAATGAGCTATGACACAAATGAGAGACAAAATAGTTGAGGTCTAATCTCTCTTTAGTTTTCACATCTTTCTTGTTCTTTGCTTTGAACATTTTTTGCTGTTCCAAGGTGCCTTTTGTCCACGTTGGATGATGAAGCACTGCCTAACCAATAAACTTCTATCCTTTTTCTCCCTCAGGAATATTGCTTCAGGCATCTTCCCAGCTCACTGAGCTGCAAAATTACTGAACTTAAATCGAGTGCCTCAGAAAACCAACAGTTAAATCAAACTCTGCCATAAGAGGCAGCAGATCTGGAAGGCTGAGAGCTTGGAGGGCTGAATAGGGTGTATGAGCAGCTGCATGGCAAATGACTCATTAGGGAGAGAAGTCACATCAACACACACTCAGCAGCAGCCCCACGCTGTTGGTTGAGAGCTGGAATTGTTACAAGCCCTGGAAACCACCAAGGACTGGAGGGGAGAGGCTCCTGCATGTGGGACTACACCCTTTCCAAATGGAGTGAGGCTCCTGGGACAGCAAACTGCATCCAGATCAAACACCAGGCCTGCACAGCAGTGCTCCTGAGCCACGTTTTAAAATCCACTGCACTACAAAAACACATTGGGCAGGAAACAGTCTCTCTTTTTTTTTTTTTTTTTTTTTTTTTTTTTTTTTTTTTT